>JAIWQS010000202.1:0-163070 GCA_029891385.1 Erythroxylum novogranatense | reverse complement strand
ATTATTCTGGATCGGTATGAATTTCGAGGACGAAATTTCTTAAGGAGGGAAGAGTTGTAGCGCCCCAATTAGGGGTTAGAATATTAACTAGATTTAATACTTAATTATGTTTATTATATTTGTTAATTGCTTATTAAATATTTGCTTAATTGCATAAGTATTATGGCATGCATTCATGGCATTTTCCGATAAATTGATTTAATGAACCTTCGGATTGATTCTGACAAGATTTTTATAATTTTAGTATATTTTTAGTAATTTTGTATACTTCAAATATTTTAGAAATTGATGGTGAATTCATTTTGAGTTAAAATTTATTTTCCCGAGTCATTATTTTATGACGGAATTTTGGTAAATTTTTGAAAGTGTTTTGAAAATTTTGGGTATTTGTTGATATAAGAATCATAAGTTGTTTAAAAGAGTATTTTATTAATAAAATAATAATAAAACTAAATTGTGGACGAGGATATGGTGACATGTGTTAAAACCTATGGCTAAGTCTGTCCTACACGTAACTGATACTTGTTTTGCATGCACGTATACACGTAACCTATGACTTTTACCTAGATTTGTTTAATAAGAGCACTATCGTCAGGTATATTCTTTACCAAAGTCTCTTCACAATTCATCATCTAATAGCTATTGAAGTTACCTCTGTGTCGGTTGGGTGACTCAACGAAGTGTACGCAGTAAGTGGTTTGTTAATGTTTCGTATATAGAGTCGTGAGAGATTTATATGCATTGAGATATACATATATAAATGTGTTCTGGATAGTTTAAAAGATGGTAGCTATATATATACGCAGAAGTCTAATCTTGCTCGCTTATGTTTTATGTTATAGAGTTATATATAAATAATTATAAAGGCATGAATTGTGTAAGTAGTTATACTGTTTTTCTAGAGCCAATATCTGTATGCATGCATGGTTTAAAACAAAACTAAGATCTATATATATATATATATATATACAGAATATAAGATGATATGTTCTCATTGTTTTGTGTTAATGGTCAGTGTGTTTTATGAGGTAAGCTTTAAGAAAATGAAAGATACCGGAATTTTAAAAAATACAGTGAGAGAGAGTGAAGATAGCACGTTGGTTTTGTGGTGCAAGTTGTATTTGAAGATTCTTTGAGTTAGAAATGTTGTAAAGATTAGTTTGATGCTAAGGGAATTGATAAGAAAAGGAAGAAAGAAATTCTGCATAATTAAAAAAAAAATTACGTGAACAGTAAAATTTTCGAAGGTGGAAGACAATGAACAGTAACATTTTTTTATATTATTATTTTATTTTATTTTTATTTTTATTTTTTTGTTTTAATTTAAAACCTTCCACTATTTTGACCATATCTTGGTCATCCGAACTCCAAATGACCTGATTCTCGAACTGTTGGATTCGTAAGAAAATTGTCTACCTTTTTATAAGAAATTTGTAAATTTTCGGATTGAATTGAAAATTAAGGATTTAATAATTTAAGTTATAAATTATTAAAATTTAGGGTTTGGTCCCGGAATTTGTCATGAACATGCATCATCATATATATTTATCATAAATTAGTGAATTTCTAATTATAGTGAATTTTTAATTATATACAATAGTAATTTGTATTTGTGTTCCTATTATTGAGGATCAACCGATTCGGCATTGCCTAGACTTCAAGGCAATAAACAATAAAGGCGTAATTAGGTCAATGAATACCGTAAATAAATTCAGTAAGTATTTTAGTAAGTAATTTAGATGGTCAATTTTGTGATTATACTATTTGCGATTTATTCCGACTTAAACCGTCCGAGGAGCTCAATATTCGGATTGTATTGAAGTGCTATTTGTTTGCTCATGAAATGTCCGAAATGACTTTGTTATTTTTAAAACTGCGTTAAGTCCTAGTTGTGGGTAAATAGGCATGCCTAGAAGGGTCTCAGAGCATTTTCGTGACACTTGGTGTTTTCGATATGGACACTTGATTCGAGACTTCGATCTCTCTGTGACACTTCTGTCGAGCCTTTGGCTTCGATATAGACATTTGTGTCGAGACTTGATCTCTCTACCGTGACACTTGATGTCGAGACTTCGATCTTCAGAGAAGTCCTTACCCACTTCGCTCACGGATTTGCAAGATCGATATGTGTTTTTTAAAAAAGTTAATTATGATTACGATCAAGAGGTCTATACCCTCTGCATGATAAGTATGTGAATTTGTTCGAAATGCTTTATGTCTGATTTTCTGATAAATGTTTCTGAAATGCATGCTATCTGTAAACTGAAATCGGTTAATATAGATTAGTTATTACTCACTAAGCTATATGCTTAGCACGGTGGATTTGCCCTGTGTGGTTCGAGCGAAGGGTTTAAAGATCGACGCAGTCATCGTGACCGCCAAAGGAGTCCGCTCATAAAGTTTAAGAATGTATTTTGTTTCGTTGTTTGGGCATGTACATATTCTTTGGATTTGGTTTCTGAAATTTATGATATGTAATATAAGTGTGTGGGTTTGAGTTTCTAAATAAAATAAGTATCAGTGTGATATTCTGGTTTATTTGTTCTGTCTTGGGTGGCATCCATGTATCCTCCCAGGGGGTATTTTGGGTGCTACATCTAAGGTGGCTTGTTGGGTAAACCCAAGGTCATTTTAGTAATGTCGGATATCTATGATGCAATTGGTATGACCGATACCTGCCGAATGACCTAAGGTGGCTTGTTGGGTAAACCCAAGGTCATTTTAGTAATGTCGGATATCGACCCACTAGGACATTTTGTCATAATGTTTCTTGGATTCGTACTGAGGGTTATGGATTCTTTGAAACTAGTGGGAGCCATATGCATGTCATTAAAGTCCTTATGATCATGCATGTAATTCTATTCTAACATTCTTTCTCTCTTTTTCCCTATAGGTTATCAAGATGACTTCCAGTGTGAACTTAAGCTCACTAATGGACTCGAACAAATTAATCGGACCTAATTTTCTCGATTGGTCGAGAAATCCGAGAATTGTTCTCGTGTCGAGGAATCGGATATGTCCTAGATGTTTCACTTCCGATCCACTGTCACGATGCTTCGATGAGGATCGAGAAGCATATCGTGAGCATCTTAAAGACAAGATGACATGGCTACCGCATTATGCTTGCCTCGATGTCACCGTAGAGTCGCAAAAGTAGCATGAGTCTATGGATACTAATACCATAGTGTTTCATCTTAGAGAGCTTTTGACGAGCAAGCTCGATCTGAAAGGTTCGAGACCTCGAGGCTACTCTTCACTACTAAGATGACTCGAGTTCATCTCAAAGCACTATGCATCAAGATGAATGGGTATATGAGAGGTTGGCTATCTTAGGTTTTGTTATGGATTATGAATTAAGTGTTGACTTAATTCTAGTTGGATTGTCCGATAGTTATTCACAGCCAGTGTTAAACTATCTGATGAACCAAATATCCACGACAATCCTCGAGTTGATCAATCAGCCAAGACAGCAAGAGCAATCTATCAAGAAGGATAGCAAGCAAGTGCTAATGGTGGCATCCTCTTTTTACGGTTCAAAGAAAAGAATCTAAAGAAGAAAAGGTCTAAGAAACCAAAAGGAAGTACAGCCATGAAGAAAACCAAAGAGACTACACCAAAAGGAACTTGGCTTCCATCAGGCAAGAGACGGCCACCCAAGCTTAAATTGTAAAGTCTATATGGAAGAATTGAAGCGTAAGAAGGCATCGATGCCTCGACTTCTTCGTGTATGTTTGTCATCGAGGTTAATCTTTTTCGACCATAACATATGGGTATTAGATACCGTTGTGGCTCACACATATGCAATGATATGCACGTGGGCCTCGTGGACGAGAACAACTCATGAAGGGAGAGATAGACTGCGTGTGGGAAATGGAGTAAGAGTTCATTGCATTAGTGTAGGCACTTACTTTTTGTCACTCCCCACCGGGCTTGTAATTAAATTGATGAATGTTATTTTGTACCAGTATTAACAAAGAACATATTATCTGCTTTCTTGTTTAAATAGAGTTGGTTTCCATGTGACTTTAGTAACAATGGTTGTTCTATTAGTTTGAATGGAATGCTTTATGGTATCGATATATTATGCAATGGAATTTACATATTAGATATGTCACATCCAATTATGAATGCCAATGACACGAAAAAAGACATAAACGAGATAATTTAAAATCAACTTACTTACGGCATCGTCAGCCGGCCATATAAATGAGAGACGATAGCTAAGCTCCATAAGAGTGGAAGTTTAGGTCATTTGATTATGAATCATATGACACATGCTAATCTTGTTTATTAGGCAAGATGACTAAATTACCCCTGGGAAAGGGTAAACGAGCGATCGAGTATTAGACCTAATACATTCAGATGTATGTGGTCCGATGTCCATCCATGCCGAAGTGGTTGTTTTACTTCATTACCTTTATCGATGATTATTCTCGATATGGGTACCAGATCTCGATGAGATACAAATCAAGCATTTGAAAAGTTCAAACAATTCGAAATGAAGTAGAAACCAACTTGAGAAAAGTATCAAGACATGACGATTAGATCGTGGTGGGAATACTTAGACCAAGAGTTTTGGATTATCTAAGAGATAATGGAATTTTATCTCAATGGACTCCTCCTTACACACCACAACATAATGGTGTGGCGAAAGGAGAAATCGAACCTGTTAGACATGGTACGATCGATGATGGCTTTGCAAAGTTACCAAAATCCTTTGGGGTATGCAATCGAAGCATTGTTTACTTGTTAAATGTAGTTCCATCAAAGATACTGATGTTACTCCATATGAGATGTGGACTAACAAAAGACCCTATCTTACTCATTTGAAAGTTTGGGGTTGTCACGCTTGATGAAGCGGATACATAATGATAAACTTGATGCAAAATCGACAAGTGTTTGTTCGTAGGATATCCTAAAGAAACAATGAGATATCAATTCTACCGTGTCGAGGAACAAAATGTGTTTGTTTAAAGCATGCTGTTTTTTAGAAAAGAGTTTCTTTTACAAGAAGACAAAGGGAGCAAAATTGAGCTTGAAGTTTAGGATGCTCGAACAAACGCAGATCAATCGTCAACTCAAACTGTGACTCATACAGATGAAGTAACAGCCAACCTTCTATAACACACGGGTTCGAGGTCACGAGGATACGCCTGCCCTTTAGAGATATGGATTTCGTGAATGAACAGAATGACGATTGCTCATAGAAGATGATGAGCCTACCACCTATGAAGAGGTTCCGAAGAGTTCGTGAGTCGAGAATGACTTCAAGCCATAAAGGTCAAATGGATTCCATGTATGAAAACCAAGTATGGACTTTGGTTTGAGGCACTGAAGGAATCAAACCCATAGGTGCAAATGGGTTTTCAAAAGAAAACCGACATGGATGGTAATGTGATTACCTATAAAGCAAGGCTTGTGGCTAAAGGTTTTCGTCAAAGACAAGGAGTTGACTACACGAGACCTTCACCAAAGAGCAATGCTTAAATCCATTAGAATACTCCTAGCCATTGCCACTCATTATGATTATGAGATATGGCAAATGGATGTGAAGACAACTTTCCTAAATGGCCGAGGATGTATATGACACAACCTGAGGGCTTCACCTCCTATGATGGCTTAAAAGGTATGCAAGCTTCGTAAATCCATCTATAGATTGAAACAAGCATCCAGAGTTGGAACATCCGCTTTGATGAGGTAATCAAAGAGTTTGGTTTCACAAAATCCGGATGAACACCGTGTATAAGAAGGTTAATGGGACCGCAATCGATTCCTTGGCCGTATGTAGATGACATATTATTGTTAGAAACGATGTCTCTATGCTACAATCAACAAGATTTGGTTGTCCAAACAATTTGCCATGAAAGACCTTGGTGAAGCAACTTATATCCTCGGGATAAGAATCTATAGATAGATCAAAAGGTTGCTTGGTCTTTCACAATCAACGCATATAGACAAGATGTTTGAAAAGGTTTAGCATGGAGCAATCCAAGAGAGGGTACCTTCCCATGACTCATGGATAACACTCGAAATCTATGTGTCCTAAGACACAAGATGAGAGGATGCGCATTAGTATGATCCCGTATGCATCCGCAGAGATCTATCATGCACGCTTATGTTATGTACGAGACCCGATGTATCATATGCTCTAAGTGTTACGAGCAGATACCAATCGGATCCCGTGAGAGTCATCGGGTGGTTGTCAAGAATATCCTCAAGTACTTGCGAAAGACTAAGGATGCTTTCGATATACGGGATGGAGATCTCCAGAGTGGGTATACAGATGCCGCTTAACTGATAAGGATGATTCCAAAGCTCAATCAGTTACGATTCACACCGAATGGCGGGCGCTTAGTTGGAAGAGTTCCAAACAAGAGATGACCGCCGATTCAACGATCGAGGAAGAGTACATTGCCGCTTGTAAGCAACAAAGGAAGCGGTTTGATCAAAAGTTCATTATCGAACTTGGTGTGGTTCCTAGCGAATGGGCCCATACAGCTTGTATTGTGACAACAATGGGGCTATTGCGCAGCGAAGAACCAAGGTTTCATCAACGATCCAAACATCGCATCTGCAGATATCATCCGATCGGGAGATCATAGATTGAGGTGATGTCCAGATCGAGAGAATTCTCACCGAAAGCGTAATATTGTTGATCCGCTGACAAAGCAATTATCACAAAAGAGTCTTGATTCTCATGTACTTGCCTATGGTATTAGATATCAAGGCGATTGGCTTTAGGTCAAGTGGGAGATTGTTAGAGTAGTGCCTCAAGGCAATCGCTTTAGCCTTTTGCATAAAGTCAGTACATACTTTATGAATAAATAAAGAAAGGCATATTTTATTAACTTGTTGCTCATTATTTATGAATGGATATTGATCAATAAGCAAATTAATGAAGTCCATGATATATGACATAGCATGAAGGAAATTGTGATGTGATCATACTACCGAGATTCCTATCATGTGCAATTATGTCAAGATTCAAATTATCCTAGTCATAGGATTACTAAGACCGGACATCGGTAATCCGGAGAGACTAGTACATCTCAAGCTCTTGATTTGATCAAGCAGGATCTCGTAAGTCGTAAATATGAGATATTTAGGTTGAGATGTGGATGCTTACTGAGGTAAGTAAGTACATCGATGACCCGCTATGAGATCATCACATGGATGTCCTATTCTAATGTCGTTGATAATCTCATCATAGCAATGGTGCAAGTATCCTTAGACTTGAGGTGCTCAAGGATATCTTAGATCGTGACGGAGCCACTCAACTCTAAGGGGGGGCCAACTTTAAGGGGAGGCCAGTATATCCAACCCACTTGACTAATGACTTCCAAGTTTCAACCATAACTCCTCTTAATATTTAATGTTTTATTTATTTGATTTAAAAAAACAAAAGATATTGGTATGATAATTAAATTTAAAATTTAAATATTATTTATTTAATTATATAAGTAATTTTTTAAAAAAATTTGAAAGGGGGCTATGGCCCCCTCCCTTCAACGTAGTTCACCACCGCCTTGATATCGATTCCATGCTTTGACTCCATTCCTTATTGCCTTCATGAGGTCTCGCCATAGGGTGGTGATTGGCACAATTGAGGTATTCAAGGTAATTGAGTAGTCAATAGAGGATTCACCACTTCGTGATGCAGAAGATGATACCACGGCCTCTTGTCAGGTCATTACTTGGAAGTCTCGGTCGAGCATATATGTCATGAAGAATGTCTTCATTGACATATAAAGTAATGAGTCCCGTGACAAGAACTGAAATTACTGACTAGATTCGACGTAGTCGACCTAGTAAGAGTTGACACATCGCCCATACTCATAACCAAGTGGTGTATAGTATGGTGAAAGGACTAATTGCACTGTGAATCGTCTATGGAAAGATTCGTGATATGGTTCATGATGAATACATGTTCATTCGTCAAACCAATTACTTTCCGTCAATTGGGGGTCATGATGTGTTGCTAGATACCGCTTATGACTTGCTCGATTAAGTTGTTAATCTAAGTGGCAACATAACCGGAACCTAATGGGTCACACGATATGAGTGTCTCGAGAATTCAGTGAAATGGTTTTGGACGAGTTCCAATATATGGAGATCAATCGGATTAAATGGATCCCGATGAGATTGAGATATGTTCGATGAGATCGCGACATCGATATTGTTTGAAAAAGATTTTGAGGTTTTTCCTCAATGGACTCAAGAGGACCGACCTCAGCAGTGATCGGACCACTTCAACATTTATTTATATATATATATAATTGATTAATTAATTAATTAGTTAATATATATATATATATATATATATATATATATATATATATGTTAGATACGTGGGAGGAAAGAAGAAGCAAAGGAAGCTTCTTTTGATGCTTAGTCATCAAAGGCATTAAATTGCTAAAGACAAAAAAAATAAAAGGATGAAGATGATGATCGTGGCATATAGAAAAAACAAGAAAAGAAAGAGTTTCTTTTGTCTTAAATTGATGATCATCGCTGGCTTGTGAAGAAAAGAAGAGAAATTGTTCTCTCATCTCTCACCAACGTGTTCTCCATCATCTTCATCTTCTTCAAGCTCTCCTTCATCCTCTTTAAGCTTCTTCAAGCTTCTCTCAAGCTCTCCAAGGACAAAGGTAGGAGCTAGCACTCTTTACTTTGTTCTAGCTATTCCCTGTCAAAGAGTTTGTCCCAGTTAGGTTTTCCATCTCTCGTGGATACCGCTAGAGACGGTCTCCTTCGCCGCTATGGTTTGAGTTTGTTGTATAGACACATGGATCCTGACTTTCGGGAAGGTCCCCAAACAAAAATTTCTATTTTCCGCACCGTGAGCATGTGATGCTCACACCGGGATTTTCCTATAGTATAAACTAGGTGTAGGGGGTGGGGTATGTTCCATACGATTGATATTTAGTAGTCTTTGTTGAAAATTTTTGAATGTTTATTTACAATTGATTAGCTAACTTTGATACTTTCTACACTTCTATTTTTGTTGACTTAATTAGTGCATATAACTTGAGTTAATTTTTTTTTAGGACAAAATATGCCACTTAGTTAAGAAATAAAACTGTAGCCATTTAGTCAAGGTTTGACAATCATATGATTAAACATGGTGTATAATTATGGTGAATTACATTAACTTGTGAGTTTTTCGGTCTAAAAGATCGAAACATTTATATCAATTTGTATTTCTTTGACGTGTGATTATCTTCTAAGGTGAATTTTTTTCTATAACTTGCTTGGAACTGACTTGAGATCACATGTATACATTTGTGAATAAAAATGATAAAGGCCTTTTTTATTTTAAACCTTTAGCTTAAAAAGCCAACACAATTCAATATCATTTGTTATACTTTTGAGTCGAACCTTTTTTCTTGATAAACCCATAATAAACAACTAAAACTTTTAATATCTTCACCCATCATAAATATAAGTAAGCATTCTAACCACAATTTATGTCAAAACTTATTGTGGAGAAATATGGAAAGCAAGGCAAAGAAAAAGATGAAAAGAAATTAAAGAGATCGAGACTGGAATTATTTGTTATACTGTTGTCTCCTGATCTTAAATATCAATATATTGCATTATTAAAAAAAAGTAGTGAAAAACAAATTATAGAGTGTAATCTATCTCTATAATGAATGACTTTGTTGACTTCTTTGTGATTGACATTGTGTCTCCGCAAGTGATTAGATGCTTTGCTAATGTTTATGATTTTTCCTTTCCGTTTATTAATTCTTATCTTTACCTATAGTCTAATACAACCTTGAATAAAGCACTTTTGATTTGTGCATGTTTGTGTTTCAAGTGGTGAAAAGTTGGTGGAAAAGCAAGCATATGGTAGAATATTTGCATTAGAAGAATTTGAGTGAAATACTGAACCAATAAACACTTGATTGATTTGAACGAAATCCGATCTACGAGAGTTTGCTATAATCATGCGCTAGTTTTTTAAATATAATTACCTTAAATTGATTCTGTTTATGTTTACTTGAATGCTTAACTCTAGGGTATTATGTGTTAAAAAATATTTAACTCTTGAAGTGTGCACTATTTACTATTGTGAGACCTAGAATAAAGAAAGTTGATTAGTTGGTCAATTGATTACAAATGTAGTTTGTCGAGGACGAGCAAAGAATTGCTGCAGGGGAATTTGATAAGTTATTATTTTTAGGCTAACTTGGGATATAAATCTCTTTAATGTGTTGAAATTTTTATTTAAAATTAATAAATTTGTTTTTTAATTGTTATCAGGTGATTTTGAACATATGATAGTTGAATTTGAATTAAAAAGATGTAAGAAAAGCAAAGGCAATTCAAAGTGTGAGCATGTGTAAGGAAAAAGTTTATCACCACAGTCTGATTTGTAACGAGATTCGATAGACTTAGGATTCTAATTATTTTGGGAATTAAGTTGTTTTCCTTATATTGTTGATTAATAAAAGTGATTAGAATATATGTTTCTATTCATTTAATCAAGAGAGAACATCATTCAATTAGTATTTATTAATAGATTTAATTTAAATTTGAATCGATAATCTATACTAATTTAATAACGAGGTGACCTGAAAATAAGGTTTATTTATTCATTTTAGATTTGATTATTTCTATTTATTTCTAATTATTGTCAATTTTAATTCCTTAGAATCACGTTATTTAAACCAATTCTTCTAAAAATGTTTTAGTTTTAATTGGTAAAATACTTACTAATAAATTTCTCGTAAAAACGATGTCAACTTTTCACTAAATACATACATTATTATCAGACTTGATAGAGATGCAACATTACCAATCTGTTGCATCTCTATCTCCAATTATTCATGTGCATATTCAATAAATCCTATCTTATCTAGGATTCCATTTCAAGTAGAATTCCTTTAGATTCTATCTTATCCATGATAGTGAATAAGTGAACTGTCATTTGATATATTAAATATATCCAACTGCAAATAGTGTCCAAAATAATTAATTAAATAACTTAGCAAAATATCTTAACAAAAAATATGCTCGGGTTTAGATCAAATCTAAAGTTCGATTGTATTTGACTTTTTTTTTGTATTAATGGAAAAGCCGAAGCTAATTACAAAGTAGATTGCGGGACACAGGGCCCTGCCTGATCCTCAATGAGGAAGTGATGGCACCCGGAGGGTGAAGTTTCAAAAAAAGTAACCCCACAAGGAGTGGCCCACCTGGAGGCCACCATCATCAGATCTGCTGCTCTCTCTAGACGCGCCGATGTGCAATGCACCAATCATGGAGAGTAACTCGTGGATACCCAGGACAAGAGAATTGGCCACCTGAATGCGGCGCGCAGTAGATGCGAGCAGGGTGTGCACTGCAACCGAGTCTACCTCGAGCTCGATGCGGCGAAAACCCAGGTGCCAGGCGAGGGAAAGCCCGGTGTAGACTCCCCAGAGTTCTGCAGAAAAGGGAGAGCACCACCCCAGGTTCTGAGTGAAACCGCCCATCCAAGCACTTAAGACTATCGCAAGAAAAGTCCACCCACGGCGCACTGAAAGCAAGACGGATCGGCCCCCCAAGATTCAACTTGATCCAGCCTCTGGGGCTTTGTCCAATGGTGGATAAGCACAGTACGGGGTGGGAGGCGACTGCCAGGGATGCTACTCCTCGCGGATGCCTGACAGAGGTGACCTGCAAAAGACAAAATGAGCGCATCAGGGGAACCGGGCCAATTAAATTGAGGGTCAAAAATCGACTTGTTCCTCCAGGACCAGAGAAACCAACAAGTGAGCCCAAAAATGGTCGCCCAATCATAGCCCCGAATCTGGTGGTGGGAACGGAGATTAAAATGTTGCCAATCCTGAAGAGGCTGTGTGAAGAAGTCAGTAGCGGGTAATCGGGGGCACAGCAGTGTCCAAATCCGACGAGCCTTAGAACAATCTCTAATGGCATGAATTGCCGACTCATCGAAGGAGCAGTGAGGGCAACAACTGTCCTCAGCGAGGTGCAGGTGAACCCTATACTGATTCGTGAGTAGCCTATCACGCCCAAGGAGCCAGAGAAAGGAGCGGGTGCGGGGCGGACCTGGCCACTTCCAGATGGTCTGCCAGAGGCCGTGAGTCACCGCTGAAGCGTGACTCATAAGCATAGAGTAAGTCGACGCAATCGTAAAAAGCCCGTTATCGGAAGGACCCTGCACTCACCGTCTGCCCGAGGAGGGATAAAGAAAATACAAGCGATAATCCGACAGATCGGGGGAGGAAGCCAAGATCGGAAGTGGGCCCAATCCCATTGACCACAAGAAGTAACGTAAGCGGAGGTAAATAAGGGAAGAGAGGCTGCCGGTATAGAATGAGTGGCATGAGGGAGAAGAGGCCCAGTGCCCATCACCCATGGGTCGAGCTAGAAACGTGTCCGGGATCCATCGCCGATCATCCAATTCAGGCCCTGAAGAACGATTGGCCAGGTAGCCCGGATGCTGCGCCAAACCATTGACCCCCCTGGAGTAGGCAAGGAAGGGGAAATGTGATCAACATCGAAGTGGTATTTAGCCGCGAGCACCTGAACCCATAAGGCGGTCCGATTGGTGAGGAGGGCCTAGCCGAGTTTAGCAAGGAATGCATCATTGGTTTCCCTGATGCGCCGAATGCCGAGTCCGCCCAATTCCTTGGGGCGGCACACATCGGTCCAGTGGACAAGGTGCACTTTACGGTGAGTGGGAGTCGAACCCCAAAGGAATTGACGCATGGCCCGTTCAATCGCGTCACAGAGACGACGAGGAAGGCGAACAGTCTGCATGGTGTAGCTTGGAATGGCAGTCAAGACCGATTGTAGCAGCGTTAGGCGCCCCGCGAAAGAAAGAAATTTGGCTGACCAGCCCGAGAGACACTGGTGGACCTTGTCCAGAATGGGTTGATAAGTGCGACGATTGACCCGTTGATGAAGAAGAGGGACGCCAAGATACTGTCCCAGATTGGTGGTGCGTCGGACACCCAGAGCGCTGCTGAGGGATTAACAAGTAGAGGGAGAGAGGTTACGGGAGAAAAAGCAACGGGATTTATCGAGACTCACCCGTTGGCCAGAAGTGGCACAAAAAGAGGTAAGAGTATCGCGGATGACGGTCACTTGATCAATCGAGGCCTCTGCGAAAAGGATGAGGTCATCAGCGAAGAATAGGTGAGACAGGGGCGCCCCATGCCTACTTTAATCGATCGGCCAAAGGTCCGTGGGAGACCATGGGAGATGGCGTGTCCCAGGCGTTCCATACAAAGAACAAAGAGGTAAGGGGAGAGGGGGTCACCCTGGCGTAGACCGCGAGAAGGGAGAAAAGGGGCACTTAACTCCCCCTGCCAATTAACGTGGAGGGAGACCGAAGTTACGCATTTCATGATGAGGGTAATAAGAGGGCTCGGAAGGCCAACATCAAGAAGAGTGTCATGGATGAAGGCCCAATGGAGACGATCATACGCTTTCTCCAAATCCACTTTGATAGTCATGAAGCCCGTATGACCGGATTTTCGACGCATAGTATGAAGGACCTCTTGGGTGATGATGATGTTGTCGGTAATCAGGCAACCCGGGACGAAACTGCATTGAGTGGGAGAGACCAGGTCACCAAGGTATGGCTTGAGGCGGTTGACCAAAATTTTTGTGAGGCCTTTATATAAGACGGAACAGAGGGCGATTGGCCGGAATTGTCGGAGCGAAGTCGGCGACGGAAGTTTAGGAATAAGAACCAGAATGGTTCGGTTGAGATGCTCATCCCAGAGGCCATGACTAAAAACCTGCCGAAGGAAGTCCGTCACAGACGGACCGATAATCTCCCATTGAGACTGGTAGAATAAAGCTGTTAAGCCGTCAATGCCAGGCGCCTTGTTAGGCGCCATGGAGAAGAAAGCGGTATGCACTTCCTCAGAGCATAAAGGTCGGGTGAGATCAGCCTTGGCAGTCGGGGAAAGGGTGGGAAAATGGCCCTGAAGGTGCCAGCGAGGTGGAGCAGGCCCGTCGAAACGGTAGACCTCCTCGAAGTGACCACGGGCTAAGTCCCGAAGGGCCATAGGGTCGGAGTGGACAGTTCCATCCTCAGTAGTTAAGGAGATAATGCGAGATTGCCGACGCTTAGATTTGGTGACAGCGTGGTAGTAGGCAGTATTCTTGTCCCCCTCATTAAGCCAGCGGCTGCGAGAACTTTGATGCCAGAAGAGTTCTTCCTGCGTCAGAACCGATTCTAATTCAGTCTGCAGATACGCCTCCAGCTCCGTGAGGGAAGACGAGTCAGAATCTTCCAAAGGTTGTTGGAGGCCTGTCAGACGGGCCATGAGACGTTTTTTCCGGTGAAAAATGTGCCCAAAGGTGTCCTTATTCCAGTGGGAAAGGGTGTCCGAAAAGGGGGCCAAAGCGCTACTGAGGTTCAGCGAGGAATGAGGCCAGTTCTCCGCAACTACTCGAGTAAAATTCGCATGCGTGAGCCAAGCAGATTGAAATCGAAAGTGACGCTGAGACGACTGAGGAGTGACTGGGCTGGTAAAGTCAATGAGAAGGGGGCGATGATCAGATTTCAAAAAAGGAAGGTGCGTAACTCTGGTACAGGGGAACGCGCCGTGTCAAGATGGAGAACAAAACGCGCGGTCTAGCCGAGCCCGAACCTGCCCACGATGCCACGTGTAGCGTGGCCCTGTAAAAACGACTTCCTGAAGATTGCAAATGTGCACACAATCGCAAAATGAGGGTTGACGATAGGATGAAAGCGAGAGCCACCACTTTTGTCACGGCTATCCAATTTAGCATTGAAATCGCCACCTAGAAGCCAAGGGTGACTGACAGTGCGCGCGATGTAGGGGAGGTAGTGCCAGAAGAACTTCTGAAGGGCCGGGGACGGGCTAGCATAAATGGTTGTGAACTTAAGCTGGAAGCGACTCCACTCGATACTGGTATGAACAAATTGGCGGTGAGCGAAGCGGATGCGAACGTTAATGTCGGGGGTCCACATTAGCCAGATGCCGCCTGAAAACCCCTCCGCTTCAACTCTGAAGGAGTGGTCAAAGCCTAAAGAACGAATGACCCTCTCTGCCCGAGCACCACTAATACGAGGTTCCACTAAAACAACAAGACTAGGGCGATGAAGACGGATGTAATTCTTGAGTATGGGCTTGAAGGACCGACTTCCAGCCCCTTGGCAGTTCCAGATAAAATCATCATGAAAAAAGAAAAATCAAGCGGGAGGGAAATTGACTACAGAACTAGTCAGGTCTGTATCTGGAGAGGGCGTGGGCCCAGGGCCGGGCTCAGCCATCGGGATGTCAGGAACAACACTAATGAGCGCAAAAGCTGGCTGTGGAGGAGGATCCGGGGGCCTGGGAAGGGTGGTCTCGGGGGAGGGCGCGGAAGGAAGAGGGGGGGTGGGAGCTGGGTGGTCCGCCGGGGTCCTCATCCATGGCACTGGCCGGTGAGGGGACCGGGTCGGGCAAGGCCGGGTCGGGGTCGGGAACTATCAGGTCCGCATGGGACGGAATGGAGAAGGCGAGGTGGCTATGTGTGGACCCAGAAGGGCCTGGGGCTTGGGTCGAGACAGACGGCCCACCAGAGGCCAGAGACGGGAGGGGAAAGGAGATTGGGCTGGGGTGGATTGGGCTGAATGGGGAGGGAGCCTGCAAAGTAAGGGCTGAGGGGGACTGGGCTGGGTGGGTGGTGGGTGGGCCTTGGCCCGAAGGGGATCTGTGCTGTGGCGTGAACGACGTCGTACGCGTCGAGGAAGATTTAACACCAGACGAACGTCTAGGGCGAGGTACGGGGGACTGACGCGTAGCCGAAAGGGAGAGAGGCGTCTGGGACAGGGGAGCCGTTGGTGTGCCAGAGACCGTTGGGGAAGGAGGCGTCAGTGACCGTTGAGGATGGGACGCCTCTGGAGCTGTGAGCGCGGCGAATCGCGAGCCTCGCGACCCAGAGGGAGGAGCTGTGGAGGCACTGGAGGCGCGGCCCGTAGCGGGGTTCGGGGCGTGGCGCGCTCAACTCGCATCCACGGGCCAAAGGAGGGAGGGCTGTCGGAGGGGGTAGGCTGTGTGGAACTGTTCGCAACCGGACGAGTTTGGGGGATCTGGAGAAATGGCGGCCGTGTCCGAGGAGGCTGAAGGAACGGAGGCCGTGTCCGAGGAGGCTGGGCGATCGGGGCAGGCGGCGGATCCGTGTCCGACGCGTCCACAGTGGAAGCATATCTGTGGGAGTCCCTCATATGCAACGTGGATCAGCTCGCCGTCCAACTCTAACACGGAGCGTAGGGGGGCGCTGAGGTCGAGAGTGACCGCCACGCGGGCAAACCGACCACGGTTGGCTTGGAGGGTAGTCTCGTCGATTTTCACCGCTCTCCCGACTAGATTACCTAAAGCGGTGAAGATGGACGGATGGTACCGAGCAATGGGAAGATCTGGGAAACGTACCCACGCGACAGCGTGGGTGATTCTGCCGGAGGCGGGGCGAAAGTCAGGCGACCATGGTTGCACGGAGAGGACCTGTCCGGCGAGGATCCATGGGCCCTGCGTCAAAGCACGAAGGTAATCAGATTCTTCCTTAAAATTTACAAGAAAAAAATCATGTTCTAAATCAACTAGTTTCAGGGGTCCTGTGGGAGTCCAGAGAGAATGGAGGCGGTCTTTCAGCAGGGTGAATCCAATTTTGCGGCCCAGTAGTTTGATCACGACGGCATGGACCCAGCGCTGGTCAAGCTTTGATTTGAATGTGGTAGAGAGTTCTACGCCAGGACCGTGGGCACCTTGAACCAAATTAATGTCGCCTTCGGACAGTTCAATGGGGTCGTCCGCAGGCCAAGTTAAGTCGATTGAGCTGTTGATAGATCGGCGCGAGCCTGTAACCGCCGCGCTGTAACTCGTGGGAGGGGTCGGGTCAGGTAATGGAAAAAGGGGGGGTCTTCTTCCCGCTCCCGCATCCGGACCTTCTTAGCCGTGGGTTCTGTACCAGCTGCAGCAATGTTGGAGGACATTGGAGACAGCGTGGTCGGAGACCAGACAGTGGCAAAGGAAGCAAAGTTGTGGCCGGAGCTGTAGACACTGTAGCACTGTAGACAGCCTGTTTATTCTTGTTTTTACTGGCCGGAGCTGTATTCTTGTTTTTACTGAGATATTTTTGAAGCATAGAAACAAACTTTTAATCACTACATAAAATTTCAACCAAGTCCTTAAGGGACAGTTCTTGACTTTTACAGCGCCAGTTTGAGCTCAATTACACTTGGGCCACTCAAAAATTGATTGGATCCTGACCAGGTTTACTGAGAGACAAGCTCTCTGTTCACTCGTCATGGAAATCGCCGTCTCGAAAGGATAATATTGACAAAAACAATAAAAACGTGAGATCGCAATATAAAAGCTGAACGTTAGATAGAGTGAGACAAAGAGGGAAGACAAGCTAGAGAAGGAAAGAAAATGGCTTGTAATAATTAAATGTTGCCAGACCCAGGCCTCTTTGGAATTCTGAAAATAGTCAATGGTGAGGCTTAGGACTGAAGTGATGAAGATTTTGAAAATGGGGCGGCAGCACTTTAACCGGTCTTGTTGCTCGATAGTGAACCAGCTGCTTGCTTTAAAAACTCATCATTGTGAACTGAAGGACACGCTTGCTTGTGCTATCAAAGTCAAAAAAATACAACAACTTCTTCAAACGTTTACTGATCTCACATTCATTTTGAAGAGCACATGCAGACTCTTTATAATTTGATTAAATTAACCCTAAAAAGGAGTTGAACATTATGCACTGCATCAACTTGCATATAGTATAAGGAAACAATAAATATGTTGTATAACGTAAAGTGATTGATTACGTTTGCTAATCATACTTTAATAACATGCATATCGCTCATCTGTGTTTAATTAATGAAGAGGTAACATGCTGCGCATATTAGTACACCAATTATTAATATAACCAAAGATTCCCACATCTTCAAAAACGTAAAAAACCAATCTTCTGCTTAAGAGAGAGTTCATGGAAGCTTCACAGTCAACAAAAGAATGCTTTATTAAGACGACTTCGTTGCCTTCAGTAATGCATTTAAGCTTATGAATGCCCACTTTCCATTATTAGACAGCTTCCACCCTCTTCCTTCAACAATAATGGCTTTTTCCTTTTCTTCTTCTTCTTTGGCTTCTCAACCCTTGAAGTACGATGTCTTCTTGAACTTCAGGGGTGAAGACACCCGTCGCAACTTCACCAGTCATCTCTATGCTGCTTTGTGCCGAAAGGATATCATAACCTTCTTTGACGACGAGGAACTCAAAAGAGGAGAAGAAATTGCTCTGTCACTTCCCCAAGCAATCCAAGATTCCACAGTTGCTGTTACTGTTTTCTCCAAAAACTATGCATCTTCCACTTGGTGCCTTGATGAGCTTGCAAAGGTCATTGAATGCCATCAATCCCATGGACAGATTGTCGTTCCTATCTTTTATGACGTAGATCCATCCCATTTAAGGAAACAGTCCCATGATGTTGCAGCAGCTTTTGTTAAACACAAGGAAAATCTCATGAACGCACACAAGATTCCAAGGTGGAGGGATGCCTTGACCACAGCTGCCAATCTATCTGGGTTTAATTCTAAGGAGTTCAGGTATGTTTTAGGCTATACGGTCAATCTAAGTAAAGGGTTCTTTTTCCTTTCATTCATTTAAATTGTGTTTCATAATTTACAGGAATGATGATTTGCTTATTAACAAAATCGTTGAAGACATTTTAGAAAAATTGAACCAATCCATGCCATTTGATGATTTTGAGCACTTAGTTGGAATGGACTCCCGCGTTAAGGAAATAAAAGAAATATTTACTATTAACCCATTGCAGATTCGTATTTTAGGAATTTGGGGGATGGGCGGTGTGGGTAAAACTACTATCGCTGAAGTCATATATAAAATGATGTCTCATCAATTCCAAGGTTGTTCTTTTGTATACAACGTGAGACAACAAGCAAAAGCAAGTGGTATCAAGAAATTACAAGAAGAACTCGTTTCAAAAGCATTAGGTGAAAATACATCCAATGCTAGTCTTGGATCATTTTCTTTTAAAAGACTTGGTCGAAGAAGATGTTAATTGTCCTTGACGATATAAATGATCCACTACAATTAGATTTTTGATTGGAGATCCATGTTGGTTTGGTTTAGGAAGTATGATTCTCGTTATTAGTAGAGATAAGCAAGTATTTGCAGGAGGGCTGATTTTCTTTATGAAGTTAGACCATTAAATAATGTTGAAGCCTCCATCTTTTCAGTAAGAGTGCCTTCAAGCAAAAATATCCAAAAGATGACTATGAATCTTTGTCCAACTCAATTGTGATACATGCACAAGGTAATCCTTTAGCTTTGAAGGTTTTAGGTTCTGCCCTAATCGGAAAAGAGCAAAATGAGTGGAGAAGTGCATTGAATCAATTGTCAAAGGTTCAAAATAAGGATATCCAACAAGTGCTGCAACTTAGTTATGATGGCTTAAGTAGGGTGGAGAAGGATGTGTTTCTTGACATTGCATGTTTTTTCAAACATGCAGGGAAAATGTATCTTAGCAAAGATATTTTAAGGAAAATATACAAAAGCAATAGTTTCAACATAGATATTATATTAAGTGTACTCGTAGACAAGTGCCTTGTTACTTCTTCAAATTTAGAAATGCATGATTTGTTGCAAGAAATGGGAAAGGAAATCGTTCGTCAAGAAGCTAAGTATCCGAACCAACGTAGCAGATTATGGGATCCTGAAGACATTTATGAAGTATTTGTGGGAAATAAGGTAAGATACTTCAAAATTATTATTTACTATTAATGGTCTTTTAAAACTTTTGATTTATTGAGAGAAATTATTTATTGCCACGATAACTTATCTATATATATTTCGGGTGTCTTTTGTCGAGGTCAAGTCGTGGAAAGCATCGTTTTAGACTTATCTCAAATAAGAGAAATGAATTTAGATCCACAAGTGTTTATGAAGATACCTAATCTTAAATTTCTCAGTTTCTATGGAGAAAGTAATCTACATCTCTCTCAAAGTCTTGAGTATCTTCCTAATACGTTGAGATACCTTAGATGGGATAAGTATCCGATAGAATCTTTTCCATCTAATTTTCAACCAGAGAATCTTGTAGTTCTTGAATTATCCAACAGCAAAGATTAAACAATTATGGAAGGGAACCAAGGTACGGAAATTATATACTACCTAATATTTTAATTTACTATAATACAAGTAGAAGGTAATATTTGCTAGATTGGATTAATTTATCTTTTGTTATTTTTATTAAATACAGGAACATTCTTTGGTGTCTCAACGTAAATGTGGAATGATGAGTATGCTTATTAATAGTTTTGGAGATTCGCCAACTTAACGTCCCTAAATTTGGTAAATAATGTACATAACTCATCTTCCCAACAGAGAAGTGAACTTTTAAGCTCTTGAAGTTCTTGATCTTATGTTGCTCAAATTTGAGTACATTTCCAGAAATTTCAAGCAACATAAAGAAGATGTACTTAAGTGGGACAACTATAAAAGCAGTACCTTCGTCATCAGTTGAACTCCTAAGCAAACTAGAGTACTTGACGATGAGAAATTGTAGAGATCTTGAAAGCCTTCCAAGCAACTTTTTAGCAAGTTAACATCTCTCAAGAACTTGATCTATATAGATGCTCACGCTTTAAAGCGCTCAAAATCTTGGAGCCTATGGATAATCTGAAGGGTCTTTTCATAAATAAGACAGCTATAGAGAAGTTGCCATCGCCTATGAGCAATCTCAAAGGGCTCGGATTTTGTGGATGAATAATTGCTGGAAGTTTGCTTTCAACCCAAAAGTTTCAAAATTGTTTCTTAGAAGACCACCATAGATTGGGTTCGTGTTAGAAGGCTTGTCCATGTTACAAAATTTGAACCTTTCTAGCTGTAATGTGAGGGAATTGCCTCAGACTTGAGCTTTCTATCTTCCGTGGAATATCTATATTTCACAAAACAATTTTGAGAGAATCCTCCTACCATCAAACAACTTTCACGATTGAAATATCTTAATATAGAAAACTGCAAAAGGCTTCTATCCTTACCAGAACTTCCATCAAGTGTCTCCATATTATTGGCCCAAGGTTGTGGATCGCTAAAACAAATATGGACCCTTGAACAATTATCTCTTTACTCACAACTACTCTACGAGTTCAATTTGTGGAATTGCTTAAGGCTGGATGAAGAAGAATGTCAAGCAGTAGTAAATGCAATGTTGAGGAATTATACAAGAAATCAAATTCATAAATCATTGGTACGTAACTTTTTTCTTTCTCTCTTTCTTTATCTGGTTTGTATAATCATTAATTTGAAAATAAATTTCTGTTGTTCAGGCTTATTTTCAAATGATCTATCCAGGAGTAGAATACCGAATGGGTCGATATCAAAGCATAGAGATTCCATTCAATTCTACCTTCCTTCTCATAGGTTTAATCATGTTCTTTGGGATTTGCTTTCTATCGTGCCTCGATTCTCTGAAGCATGGTTACATTCTTAGATATGATTGCTATTTTGGAGGCAATTACCATTTCTCCTCCGATGAGCGGAAACATTTGCATTCAAAAGCAAATAAAGAGCATATGATAGTCTTCGTTAATGGAAGATTTTGTGAATGGGTGTGTAGACACAAGAACTTTGAAGAGAATGTAGTCTTTTAAGTTCCACTACGACTTAAGAATGGGATAAAGAAGTGTGGGGTTATTCCAATATATGCCCAAGAAGATGAGGATGAATTATGTGGAACATTTGACTTTCCAAATTTAGGAGTATCCAAGTTGAAAAGGATTGAAGATGAAGAAGTTGAATGAAATTAATTCAAGTTCAATACTTCAATTAGTGTAAACAGCAGTGCTTTGGTCCATTTGCATCATGCTTGTATCCTTTGGACTTGAAGAAACGACTGTGTATTGCTTTGGCTTGCTTCAGACATGTGTTAATGAGTCACGTGGGTTTGTCTTTGTTGATAAGTCTTTTGTGTCCGAAAGGGAGAACCTTTGAGAGCCTTGGTTCACTTCTCCTTCTTTGTTTCGCACGCTTGAAGCTCCATAGTTTCTTCTAGTGTTTATTGTTTCGCTTGATTAATGGAGAAATAGAGCTCTTCGTCACATCTTTTCCCTCCTTCTCCAATAATTAATACCTAGAATCTCCATCAGTGAGTGAAACCCCAAAAGAAAGACCCGAAAAACTTCTTTCTCCTAAACCCTTTTTGAGATATGTCGAAAACTTCTTAGATTTCGAGAAGTTTCCCTTCTACTTCATCTACCCTAGCTGAAAATAGAAAACCCTAAACAAAAAACCCCCAAAAACCGAAAACCCCCAAAATTCAGAAACCCTAATTTTTGTCACTTCATCGGTGTTGGTCAGATTCGCTTCGAGTTATGGGGCTTCTGAAACCTGTAAGTAATCCCTGCAAAACACGAATTTCTTTTGTGTTAGAATTTTAGTACCAAAATCAGAAGGATTAAACTCACCTTTGATCTTTTCCAGGTTGAAGAAGCCTTGCGCTATCTTGTCCCTCACGAAGTGGAGTCTGATGTCAACATGCTTCGACCGCTCATGCAAGACAGGGTCTTTGCTAAGGTATAAAGCACTTTGACTGTCTGTAAAAATTACTGTTGTTGCTAGGTTAGTTTTAATTTCTGCTAAGATGCCTGCTAGCCATATTAATTCCTTTACCCCTTCTGCAATAGCATAAAATTATGCTTCTGTTGTTGAGAGTGATACAACCGATTGTTGTTGTACCTTCCAACTTATTGTGTTTCCTGCTAGTGTAAAAAAGTATGCAGATATTGATTTTCTTGTGTCCCTATCTGCTGCATAGTCTGCATCTACATATCCATGTAGACTGAGACTATTATTGTTTGTTAGCTTAGGCTTAGAGAAACACAATCCATGGCTTAGGGTTCCAGCAAGGTATCTGAAGACATTCTTCAGTCCTTGCCAATGCTCTAGGCCTGGATTAGACATGAACTTGCTTAGAATGCTAATAGCATGAGCAAGATCAGGTCTGGTACAAAGCATCATGTACATTATGCTACCTACTCCAAAATCATAGGGATATTTTAGCATGACTCTCCTTTCTTCTTCAGATTGGGGGCACTTGTCTGCAACCATCTGAAGATGAGGACTTATAGGAATAGAGGTAGGTTTAACCAATTCCATATTAAATTGACCTAGAACCTTTCGGATGTAACCTTTCTGATTCAACCATAGTTTTCCTTCCCTCCTATTCCTTATAATTTGCATCCCTAGCAACTTCTGAGCCTCTCCTAGATCTTTCATTTCAAAGTGTTTGCTCAGATTAATTTTCACCTCTTTATTCTTCCTAGCTCCTTTCCAAGAATTATTAGATCATCCACATAAACTAGCATGAAGATGGCTTCTATCCTCCTAAGTCCTTATAATATAGGCAGTAGTCATAGGCACTTCTAATAAAATTCATCTCACTAGCTATTTCATGGAACTTTTGTTCCATTGTCTAGGTGCTTGCTTAAGCCCATATAGGGACTTCAAGCATGCACATAATCGATCTGCTCGATCTACAAAACCAGTTGGTTGTTTCATGTAGATGGTCTCCTCTAGCTTTTCATATAGGAAGGTTGTCTTGACATCCATTTGATGGATTTCCAGTCATAGTATGCTTGCTAGTACCGAATAAGTCCGATTGTCTTGAATTTAACTCCTGGTGAGAATATTTCTTTATAGTCTACCCCTTCTTTCTGCTTATACCCTTTAGCTACAAATCTTGCCTTGTAGATTTTAGGTTCTGATTCGATTAATCCTTCTTTAACTTGAATAACCATCTGTTTTCAATCAATTTGACTTTAGGAGGTCTAGGTACCAAAACCATGTCTTATTCTTCATTAATGAGGAATACTCCTTATCACAAGCATCCTTCCACTGTTTAGCATCATGTCTAGTCATAGCTTCTTCAAAGGTTTCAGGAACCTTACAATCAATACCTTCAGCCACAAGGCAAGCATATTCAACCAAGTTTGTGTCAAAATACCTCCTATTAGGTATTATTTGTCTTGGCTGTCTATCCCTAGTCAATTGATAGTCTTGTATGCTTCCTTGTTCTTCAGCTGAAGTTGTTTGAGGGTTTCTCTTCACTCATGACTTCAGCCACCCCTTCCTTTGATCATGATGTGTTGGGCCTTGCATAGGCTCCTCATCGAGGGTTGTGTACCATCTTCTTCATTTTCAGGTGGCACATAGAAATGGGCTGAATGGCTTGAAGCCCCTAAATTCTCCTGAATTTCACTATGGAGATCAGAATTTTGTGAGTTTTTAATCAGCAGAGGGAATTCATCTTCTTTAAAGATGACATCTCTGCTAATGATTGTTTTAAAGGCCCTTTGGAGCAAGAGGAGCTTGTAACCTTTACACCTTCCGGATATCCTAGAACACCTCGACCGCTCTAGGCTCCAATTTTCCCTCTTTCGATGTGCATAGGCTGCACATCCAAAAGTCCTTAGTGTGAAAGTTTGGGCTTCTTGCCACTCCAAATTTCATAAGGGTCTTATAGTCATTAGCGTAGTAGGGAGTCTATTGATCGATAGGTCTGTCCTAATTGTCTCTCCCATGGGAATGAGAGCAACCCGATGAGAGAAGCATGCATCTAGTCTTTTCTAGGAGGGTCCTATTCAGGTCTTTCAACTACTCCATTTTTCGTGGAGTAGCTCTATGATCTTATGCCTAAGAATTCCATTTTTGCTACAAGATTCTCAAATTCCTTATTGCAATACTCATCCCATTATCGGTCCTTAGGCATTTTAGTTTCCTCCCGCTTGATTTTCCATAAGGATATGCCACCTTATGAAAGTCTCTAAAGCTTCATCCTTCCTCTTCATCGGGTAAACCCAACATTTCCTAGATTTATCATCAATAATAGACATAAAGTACACATTCCCTCCTGCTGTGGGGACTTGTACTGGCCCCCAGAGATCACTGTGAGCATACTCCATGATCTCTGTGACTCTCTTTGCTCCCTTTTGAAATGCTGACCTGTGGTGCTTTCCTAGCACACAGGATTCACAGAATTCCAACTTCTGTAGGTTCTTTTCAGGTATAAGACCTTGCCTAGAGAGATGGATCAGGCTTTTATTGCCTGCATGACCCAACCTAGCATGCCATTGCTTGGTTAGTTCAGAGTTTCTGCTTTCTGAAATCTGATTGATTTCAGTTGAACCTATAACATAATATAGGCCACCTCTTTCCACTCCTCTAATGATGACTTTCTCATCCCTTAGGATTTCTCTAAGTCCATCTTTAGATCTGATCTGAAAGCCTTGCTTATCAAACAAGCTTTCCGAGATCAAATTTCTCCTTATTCCGTGCACAACCGACATTGCTTAGGATCCTCCTTTTCTATCAAACATGTCGATGGAAACACTTCCTATGCCCTCTATCCTTTCTTGCCCTTGAATCGCCATTTAACCTTGGCAAGGATCGGTTCAAATGTAGTGAACCGATCCCCATGAGGAGTGACATGCATTGTACATCCCGAGTCAAAGATCCATTCTCTACTTAGGTCATCACACACCTCACTCACAATTAGTATTTCATCTTCACCGAATCTTCGTGTTTTCTACATTACCTGAAATTCCAGTTCACGCCTTGTCCCTCTTCTTTTCCTACAATCCCTTACAAAATGCCCTTCTTTATCACAGAGAAACAAGTTTTAACTTTACCCTTTTCTTCTTTTCTTTTCTCCTTCCTTAGGGTGTATATCTTTCCCATTTCCTTTCTTCCCTTTCCTTTCTTTTGCTTTTTCTTATGAGACTTTTCTCATAATTATTCTCAACAAACATCACTTCACCTCTTTCTTAAAAGGGTTGACTTCAACTATTTCTTCCATAAGAGAATCTAATACTCTTTTAACAAAGAAGAGATTCTCCACTAGCATGCTTAATAACCTTCTTGAATGCATTGAATTCGAAGGTAAAGCCTTTAGGATAACTACATGACTTGATGTTCCTCACTAATTTTCTCATCTGTAGCTTCTAAATCTTGTACTAGTTTGAAGAAATAGTCTAGGTTATCATCTAATGATATCAAGTATTCATTTTGTAGTTAGCAGGTTATGCGTATGTCATCTTGTTAGGAAGACACTTCGGCATATAATTCATCCAATTTCATCCAAAGTTTCGTGCAAGATTACAATTCGCACTTTTCTTATCATGTGGTGATAAATGAAGCATTAATTTGCAGTGTGCAAGTCTCTGATTTTCAGCTTCTTTGTAAGGTCGGTTTCTAGGTCATATTCATCATCTATTGCACCATAGCAATCATATGACTCAAGAAGAGCTTGCATCTGAGTTTCCAGATGGTAAAGTCTTCTTTACCGTAAAATATGTCCATTTCTTTGCCTACCATGCTTCTTGGAAATAAAAGAATCAAAAGACTTTCACTTACCGACTTTCTTGATGAGTCTTGATGAATCTTTGACACTGAGGTGTCCAGAAAGGCCCAGGAGGTCTTTAAAGCTCGATACCACTTTGTTGGGATTTTTACTGCTGTTCTAAATTCTTTAGATGAAACTTGACAAAGAATGTTGATTTTGCAGAAATATAAGTTGCAGAAATTAAGAACACAGATGTACTTGGTTCGGTAGCACAAAGCAACCTACATCCAAGGTTCCCACTTTTCAGTGGTGTAGGAAATATCACTAGATGTCAACAAGAAAGAAAAATTACAGAAATTGAGTATTCTCCTAAACACCTGCAAAAGAGTCTCAAAACTCCTCAGTACCCAAGGTTAGTACTCTAGCACTTTCTGCTAATTTTTCCTCTCTGTTTTTCTCACCTTTTACAACTCAAAACAATGAACAATCCACGAATGAAATTTATTTGAAGTGCTGTATATGTTGTGTTGTCTGAAGCCTAAGTCTTGGCTTTTTATAGCTGAAGATGAAGATGCATTTCGGAGATGACTTTTGAATAGGTCAAAGCTATAGCATGTGCTCTTCACGTGGTCATTTAAGAAACTCCCTTATGCTCTGCGTTTTGCTTAATGGAGAAATAGAGCTCTTTCCTCACAGGTGAGCTATACATGTTTCTCTGTTCTGAGTTCCAACAAAAGTTGTGGATAAGAGAAGCTATTAAATCTATTTTATGAATTTTGGAATTCCAAATTTGAAACTTTTATGAATATATATAAGATAAAAAAAATTTCCCGGGTTGCTTCTGCTGAAGAAGCTGGGTTCCAAGATCCTGCCCCAGATTTGGTTCTTAACCAGCAATGGCTTGGTCCTTCTGGTGGAGGATGCCATGATTCCGGTAATGTATTGAGCATGATTCATTGCTTATAGTGGGCTACTTCTGTTTATCTAGGCTGATTTGATATATGCCATCAGAAGATGAAGAGGTCTCTTCTCATCAAAGGCTACTAGACAGGTCTCATACCGGTTCTTCCTGGGCATGTTTTCCTGAACTAAGCAATTTATTAAATTATGCTAAAACACCAGAACTTTGCAGAATTTTAATAATCTCAAGTTTTTCAAGCAAGAACATAATCCAAAAGTACTTGAAACTTTTTATCTTATTGGTGAAATTGGAAACATATGTTGGCTTAGGCCTGACTTCCAAACAATAATGTGTGTTTGTTTTTCAGGCTGAAAGTATATCATCTAGTTGAGAACAGGGTTGAAGGAGATGGTAACTGTCATATTTGTTTTATTTTGAATTTTAAAGATCTATGTTCTAATCAGTAGCTTACTTCTTTTAGTTACTACCCTATCTTGTTAACCTCTTTTTCGAATTTCAGCTGCATGCCTTATTGGATCAATTTTACCGATCTCCTGAAGACCACAAACTTGTTAGAGAACAAATAGTCAATCAAGTTAGTTGACTTTTGAATGAGTTACTGTAAAACTGTTTTAATGAGTTAATACCAGGTCTATATATTAGACTAAAATTGGAAATTTGTAATCTGTGTCCATATCATATTCGCTGATGTATCTCCGAAAACTATATGAGTACGTTTCAATGGCTTGTAGTGAATATTTGAAGAAAATGAACAAGTTTTTTGCTACACTTCTTTCTTTGTTTCCCTTCAAAAGCTTTCTGAATCAACCCATGTTTACTCAGTTTATTCTATAGTTGGTATTAGGAGTGGTGAATGGGATGATAATGTCACATTGCTTTTATATGTTCCAATAAGCTGCTGCAGATTCTGTACTAGCAATTTCCAATCTTTCAATGTTTCCTTTTCATTTTGCCGATTTTCTCTATGTTTCTCTATTTTTATTTGCTTATTGGAACATATACAAGTTATGTTCCTGAGTCTAACTTTTAAATTTATGTAAGCTTTGTGTCAATTTTGTTCTGTTCTTTCTTATTTGGAAGCATTTTGCATTGATAACTAATGCATCTTGCCACCTAACTGTAGTATGGAATAAAGATATTTGTTATAATATCATTCAGGGATACATGTTAAATCGAGATCTTGCCACACTCTCAAAAGTTGGAAGAGAACGAATTGAGACTATAAGTATATCCTGAAGGCGGTAAACATTTTGGGACTGAATATGTATCGGATCAGTTTTGAAATGAATGAGATAGATACTTGCCTCATGGCATGTCATGAAGCGTGAAATCTATGTTTTCTCTCATATTATGAGCTTTGCATATGTTGCTATGATTGAATGCAGTTCCAAAGTTCCGATTCATTTCTGGATAGAGTGCATGAATACTTTCCAGCTTTCGATTTCTTGTTGTTCTTGTCTCATATTTGTTTTCCAGAGCTACCTCTGATGGATACTAGGAAGAAGAAGAAATGGTGGATGTTTGGAAGCTAAAGCCAAGGATATCTAGTGGCAAATCTAGCATTGAAGAGTTTTCATTCTGAATTTGCAGGAATCACCAGAAATGGTGGATGTTTGGAAGCTAAAGCCAAGGATATCTAGTAGCAAATGTAGGATTGAAGGGTTTTCATTCTGAATTTGCAGGAATCACCAGAATTCTGTTTTGCACAATTAAGCTGTTGATCGATTGGACTGGTTCTCTGTCTTCATAATTTCGTCAATGATACTGCAAGATTTGTTTCAGAGTTTGAGATCTTGACATTGGTTCTTACGTTTTCTGAAAAGATCTGTTTTGTGGTGAATATGGTATTTGCCATCTTTATAGCAAGCATTGAACTGATGCTGGTGCTGACGAGAAGAAGAAGAAGTTCCTAAAACCTTTAACTCGATCTAAAGAGAGTGCTTTGTGGTCTAGCCTCGATAGAATTTCCATAGCAGAGATCGAGAATGCAGGGGAGGCTTACAAAGGTGTTTTGCCCTGTGGCCTAATTGTGGCCACCAAACACATATATCAGCTTAACTCTAGTGATTCTTTCCAGAGGGAAGTGGCAGGACTTTCAAGGGTTATACATCCAAGCCTCGTTCGTCTCTTAGGCTCCTGCATTGAGGGAGGCCATCTGTATCTCATCTATGAATATTGTTCCGCTGGCAATTGGGCTTATAGTAACAGGATACAAATGAGACTGTTTTCAAAAGCCTAAATATGCTATTCATCCGCTTTACATTATCTTCAAACATTTACTGATCTCACATTCATTTTGAAGAGCACATGTAGACTCTTTATAATTTGATTAAATTAACACTAAAAAGGAGTTGAACATTATACATTGCATCAACTTGCATATAGTATAAGGAAAGAATAAATATGTTGTCTATCGTAAAGTGATTGATTACGTTTGCTAATCATACTTTAATAACATGCCTATCCCTCATCTGTGTTCAATTAATGAAGAGGTAACATGCTGGGCATATTAGCACACCAATAATTAATATAACCAAAGATTCCCACATCTTCAAAAACGTAAAAAACCAATCTTCTACTTTTAAGAGAAAGTTCATGGAAGCTTCACGGTCAACAAAACAATGGTTTATTAAGACGACTTCGTTGCCTTCAATAATGAATTTAAGCTTATGAATGCCCACTTTCCATTATTAGACAGCTTCCACCCTCTTCCTTCAACAATAATGGCTTTTTCCTCTTCTTCTTCTTCTTTGGCTTCTCACCCCTTGAAGTACGATGTCTTCTTGAACTTCAGGGGTGAAGACACCCGTCGCAATTTCACCAGTCATCTCTATGCTGCTTTGTGCCGAAAGGATATCATAACCTTCTTTGACGATGAGGAACTCAAAAGAGGAGAAGAAATTGCTCAGTCACTTCCCCGAGCAATCCAAGATTCCACTGTTGCTATCCTTGTTTTCTCCAAAAACTATGCATCTTCCACTTGGTGCCTTGATGAGCTTGCAAAGGTCATTGAATGCCATCAAACCCATGGACAGATCGTCGTTCCTGTATTTTATGACGTAGATCCATCCCATTTAAGGAAACAGTCCTATGATGTTGCAGCAGCTTTTGTTAAACACGAGCAAAATCCCATGAACGCACACAAGATTCCACGGTGGAGGGATGCCTTGACCAAAGCTGCCAATCTGTCTGGGTTTGATTCTAAGGAGTTCAGGTATGTTTTAAGTTGTATGGTAATTCCAAGTAAAGGGGTCGCTTGCTTTTCATTCATTTAAATTGTGTTTTATAATTTACAGGAATGATGATTTGCTTATTAACAAAATCGTTGAAGACATTTTAGAAAAACTGAACCAATCCATGCCATGTGATGATTTTGAGCACTTAGTTGGAATGGACTTGCGCATTAAGGAAATAAAAGAAGTATTTACTATTAACCCATCTGAGACTCGTATTTTAGGAATTTGGGGGATGGGCGGTGTTGGTAAAACTGCTACAGCTGAAATCATTTATCATAATATGTCCCATCAATTTGAAGGTTGTTGCTTTGTACGTAACGTGAGACAAAATGTAGAAGTTGGTGGCATCGAGAAGTTACAGGAAAAGCTCATTTCAAAAGCATTGGGTGAAAAAGATTCCAAAAGATATACATTTAGTGCTGGTCCTGGACCATTTTTAATGAAAAGACTTAGTCGTAAGAAGATGTTAATTGTTCTTGACGATGTCAATAATCCACGACAAATAGAGTCTTTGATTGGAAATCCATGTTGGTTCGGTTCAAAAAGTATGATTCTTATTACTAGTAGAGATAAGCAAGTATTTAAAGAGATGGCTGATTTTATATACGAAGTTAAACTATTAAATTATGATGAAGCCCTTCAACTTTTCGATAAAATGGCCTTCAAACAAAATTATCCAAGAGATGATTATACGTCTTTGTCAAAATCGATTGTGGAATATGCACAAGGCAATCCTTTGACTTTGAAAGTTTTAGGTTCTGCTCTAAATGGGAAAAATCACGAGGAGTGGGAAAGTACATTGACTCAATTGTCAAAAGTTCAAAATAAAGATATCCAACAAGTGCTACAAATCAGTTACAATGGCTTAACTAGAGTGGAGAAAGATATCTTTCTTGACATTGCATGTTTTTTCAAACATGCGGGGCAAATATATGCTTCGGAAGATATTTTGAGGAAAATATATAAAAGCAAGGGGCTCGACATAGACATTACATTAAGTGTTCTTGCAGACAAATGCCTTCTTACTTCAAAAGATCGATTGAACATGCATGATTTGGTACAAGAAATGGGAAAGGAAATCGTTCGACAAGAAGCTAAGTACTCATACCAACGTAGTAGATTATGGGATCCTCAAGATATTTATGAAATATTTATGGAAATAAGGTAAGATATTTAAAATTATTATCTACTATTAATCGTCTTTTATAATTCTTGATTTATTGAGAAAATTATTTATTGTTATAATAACTTATCTATATATATTTTGAGTGCCTTTTGTTAGAAAGCTGAAGCTGTGGAAACCATCACTTTGGACTTATCTAAGATAACAGAGATGGATTTAAATCCCCAAGTATTTATGAAGATGCCTAACCTTAGATTTCTCAATTTTTATGGGAAAAGTAATCTACATCTCTCTCAAGGTCTTGATTATCTTCCTAATACTTTACAGTACCTTAGGTGGGATAAATATCCATTAGAATCTTTGCCACCTAATTCTCAACCAAAGAATCTTTTGGTACTTCAATTATCGAACAGCAACATCAAACAATTATGGAACAGAGCCAAGGTATGAAAATTCTATACTACTAAACAAGTTATAAATTTACTATATTAAAATTGTAATTAATACTAGATTGGATTAATTAATCCTTTTGTTATTTTTGTTAATTGCAGGAAGATTCTTTTTTATCCCAAGTTAAATATGGGATTGTTGATGGTTTTCAGAGATTAACGTCCCTAAGTTTAGTACAGAACAAAAGCATAACTCGTCTTCCCAACGGTAGAAGTGGATTTTTAGAAGCTCTCGAAGTTCTTGATCTTCGCGGTTGTTCAAATTTGAATACATTTCCAGAAATTTCAGGCAACATAAAGGAGTTATTTTTAAGTAAGACTGCTATAAAACAGGTACCTTCATCATCAGTTGAACTCCTAAGCAAATTAAAGTACTTAGAGATGGAAGATTGTAGAGAGCTTGAAAGCCTTCCTTACGGTAGAAGTGGATTTCTAGAAGTTCTCGATTTTCTTAATCTTCGGGGTTGTTCAAATTTGAATACATTTCCAGAAATTTCAATCAACGTAGAGTTCTTATATTTAAGTAAGACCGCTATAAAACAGGTACCTTCATCATCAGTTGAACTCCTAAGCAAATTAAAGTGCTTCGAGATGGAAGATTGTAAAGAGCTTGAAAGCCTTCCAAGCAACTTTTTTAGCAAGTTAAAATCTCTCGAAGTGCTTGATCTGAGTGGATGCTCCCGCTTGAAGATGCTTCCTGAAATATTGGAGCCTATGAGTCGAACGATGTTTCTTTACCTAAAGGAGACAGCTATACAGAAGCTGCCATCATTTATTGGCAATTTCAATGAAAAGTGGACTATAGATATGAGTAAATGCTCAGAGCTTGCTATCGACCTATGGTCTGAAAATTGTTTTCAGAAGACAGTTATTGGGGAAAAATTTAATCCTTTCTAACAGTAATTTGAGGAATTGCCTGAGGACTTGAGCTTTCCATCTTTTATAACATCTCTAGATTTGAGCAAAATGATTTTGAGAGAATCCTGCTACCTTTAAACAACTTTCACGACTGCAAGAACTTAATATAAGCAGCTGCAAAGGCTTTTATCCTTACTAGAACTCCTTCAAATGTCTGCAATTTTCACCGACAATTGTAGGTCACTAAAAGAAATATGGACCCTTAAACAACTACCTCTTGACTCACGAATGGCTAACTACTACTTCAGTTTATTGAATTGTTGGAAGTTGGATGAAGATGAATGCCATGAAGTAGTAAATGCACTCTTGAGGAATTATACAAGAAGTCAAATGCAAGAATCGTTGGTAAGTAATTCTTTGTCTTTCTCTCTTTCTTTATCTGGGTCTGTATAATCATTAATTTGAATAGAAATTTCTACTATTCAGGCAAAATTTGAAATGATCTATCCAGGAAGTAGAATACCAGAGTGGGTGAAGTATCGAAACAAGGGTGACTCCATTCAAATCCACCTTCCTTCTCATTGGTTTAATCATCTTTTTCTGGGATTTGCTTTCTATCTCTGCCTTGATAATCCGCTGTATTATGAAATAGTTAGATATGATTGCTATTTTGGAGACAATTATCATTTTTCCTCTGATAATTCCGAAGGATTTTATGTGAAAAGAGTAGATAAAGAGCATATGGTAGTCTTCGTTACTACTTCAAGATTTTGTCAAGGGGTACGTGGACACGGTAACTTTGAAGAGAATGTAGCCTTTTTAAGTTCAACGACGGACTTAAGAATGAAATAAAGAAGTGTGGGTTATTCCACTATATGCCCAAAAGATGAGGATGAATTCTATGGAACATTTGACTTTCCAAATTTAGGAGTGTCCAAGTTGAAAAGATCAGCCACAGGTGCGGGGTCATTCCACTGTATGCCTGAAAAGAGGTTGAAGATAGAAGAAGTTGAATGAAATTAATTCAAGTTCGATGCTTCAATTAGGTGAGCTATACATGTTTCTCTATTTTGAGTTCCAACAAAAGCTATGGATAACAGAAACTATTAAATCTGATTTGGTTAGAGTAGGAGTTTTATTTTCCTATATACTGTTACATTCTTATGATGGAGTTTAATAAAAACTACTTTGTGTTGCAGATCAAGGGACATATGATCTTCAAGATAGATGGTACATATGAAGACAAAGTTAAGAGAGATCGCTTCAAAGGTATGAATTTTATTTCAACTCAATTTGACCCAAGATGACGCAGCGAGTAAAGCGTAAACATACAAGTTTCAATTCAAAACTTGAAATTCAATTGAGAGAATCCCCCCAAATATAAAGTTTTTTTCAAAATGGCTTTCTTCCTCCCTTTAAAATAATGCAGAAAAGAGTTTAAATAGGTCTCAAACCCTAAAATGCAAATAACTAAAACAATAGAGTTTGGCTAAGAAAAACGGTTGACTTTTTGAAGCCCGTCAAATTTGCAAACTCTTTCGTTTGGACTTCTAGCGTGTAGCCCACATATAACAACTACAGATTTATCACTCAAACAAAATATAAAATTTTAAAATATGATGTTAATATATAATTATTAATTTCTTTGAATTTAATATTACATTATTTAGTATTACTGTTATTATTGATAAGGTTTAATATAAAAAATTTCTTCGAAATTTTAATATATATTGATTTACAAGGGATTAGGGATTAAGAAACTATGGACACGCATCACACAATATCATCTCCATTTGGTGCTCAAGAGATGTTTTTGTTATAGGAAGCATTAACATTTTCAATATATCCAAGAACCAATCTATGCTTACCAAGTCATTGATTTGATAGTGGGCTATCAAATTTAAGCTTGATTTTGGGCTACTTCTGTTTCTCTAGGCTGATTTGATAGTTTGTATGGTTTCTCAGATCATAAGAGTGGTCAGAAAGTCTTGGATGACGATGATTGTTTTTAAAAAAATCATATCATTGATGAGATACTGATTCATACTGCTGAAGAAAAACTAAAGATGGAAGAGTTGAGATGTACTATAGATATAGCAAATAAGTCTGCTATGGCTAAGAGGTTAAATCAGATGGTGGTTCCAGTTCCTATGAGTATTGCTCAGGAGATGATAATTTTATATTTTTTGCTTCATATTGTTCAATATTATGAATCTTGTTTAAATATTTTAATCTCCGCACGAATTGACTCTCCTATTTTGTTTTCCAAAGCACGTTCCTAAAACAATTGATAGATGCCATCAGAAGATGAAGAGATCTCTTCTCATCAAAGGCTACTAGACAGGTCTCATACTGGTTTTCCTATGCATTTTTCCTGACTTTAAACAATTTATTAACTTATGCAAGAATGCCTAAACTTTGCAGAATTTGTTATTAATATTCTAAGTTTTCAAACAATACATAATCCAAAAGTACTTGTAACTTTTTCTCTTATTGGTGAAATTGGAAACATATTGTTGGTTTGAACCTGACTTCCAAACAATGATGTGTTGTTTGTTTTTCAAGCTACAGTATATGATCTGGTTGAGAACAAAGTTGAAGGATATGGTAACAGTTAGGTTTGTTTTCTTTTGAATTTTAAAGATCTATTTTCTTATTAGTAGCTCACTTCTTTGGGTTACTATTCCATGTTGTTATCCTCTTTCTCAAATTTCAGTTCATCAGATAGACTTTACCGATCTCCTGAATACCACAAACATGTTAGAGAACAAATAGGTAATCAAGTTAGTTGACATCTGAATGAGTTACTATAAAACTGTTTTAATGAAGTGATACTATGCCTATATGTTAGACTAACATTGAAAATTTCTAATCTGTATCCTCATCGTATCCGCTCAGGTCTCACCAAGAAATGAATGTGGGCTATGTTCCAATGGATTTCAGTGAATATTTGAAGAAAATGAACAGGTTTGTTGCTCCAATATTTTCTTTGTTTACCTTCAAAAGCTTTCTGAATGAATCCATTTTTACTCAAATTCTGTATGAACAATTTCTAATCTTTCAATGTTTCCTTTTTGTTTTACCGATTTTCTCGATGTTTCTCTGTTCATGTTTGCCTATTGGAACATATAAAATTTATGTTCTTGAGTCTAACTTTTAAATTTATGTAAGCTTTTGTGTTAGTTTTGTTCTGCTCTTTCTTATTTGGAAGCATTTTGCATTGAGGACTAATGCACCTTGCCACCTAACTACAGTATCGAATAAAGATATTTGTTATAACATCATTCAAGGATATATACAATGAGATCTTGCCACACTCTCAAAACTATCAACGAGGTAAGGTTACAAGAGCGATTTTCTGATCCCCGTTTTAGATTTTTGTTCTTCCAAGTGACTTATAACAAAAGGAAAGCCAAAATTTCAGTCGATCATCTTTCCTAGTCTCATACCAACAAAGATTCTGTTTGATAATGGATGCTTTACATGCAGTTATTTTCTTGAGCTCTTGGGCAGAGGTGCACTATAATTCAATATATCCTAAAGGAGGTAAAACATTATGGGACTGAATATGTATCTGATTAGTTTTGAAATGAATGAGATACTTGCCACATGGCATATCACAAGCATGAAATCTGTGTTCTCTCATTTTATGAGCTTCGCATATGTTGCTATGATCAAACCTAGTTCCAAACTTTCGATTCGTTTCTCAACAGAGAGCATAAATACTTTCCAGTTTGTAGTTTCTTTTTGTTATCGTCTCATTTGTTCTCCAGAGCTACCTCTGATGGATACTAGGAAGAAGAAGAAATGGTGGATGCCTGGAAGCTAAAGCCAAGGATATCTAGTGGCAAATCTAGGATTGAAGAGTTTTCATTCTGAATTTGCAGGATTCTGTCTTGCAAAATTAAGCTGTTGATCGATTGGACGGGTTCTCTGTCTTCACAATTTCGTCACTGATACTGCTAGATTTGTTTCAGAGTTTGAGTTCTTGACATTGGTTCTTACGTTTTCTTAAAAGATCTGTTTTGTGGTGAATATGGGTACTTGCCATCTTTATAGCAAGCATTGAACTGATGCTGGTGCGTGTTCTGATACAATACCTGGCTAAGACAAGAAGAAGACGAATTTCCTAAAACCTGTAACTCGATCTAAAGAGAGTACTTTGTGGGCTAGCCTCTATAGATTTCCATAGCAGAGATCAAGACTGCCATAAGTTATGGCAATGATAAGATAAGATTACAACAGGGGAGGCTTACAAAGGTGTTTTACCCTGTGGCCAATTTGTGGCCATCAAACACATATATCAGCATAAGTGATTCTTTCCAATGGGAAGTTGCAGGACTTCCAAGGGTTATACATCGAAACCTCGTTCGTCTCTTTGGCTCCTGCATCGAGGGAGGCCATCTGTATCTCATCTATGAATATTGTTCCGCCGGCAATCTGGCTTATAGTAACAGGATAGAAATGAGACTGTTTTCAAAAGCCTAAATATGCTCTTCATCCGCTTTACATTATCTTCAAGTTGCTTAGTGGCTGTGTATATGTCTCTACAGGAAAAGACTTTGTTTACAAGTATATGTCTATATTTGTTTGATTGCATTAAAACCTTCCAATTTTATCAGTTTTAAATGTCTGAATTCTGCAGTCCTACCAACTTGTATTGAATAAATGGCTGTGCTCTCCGGGAGGTCAGTTCCAATATAATCTGCACATAAAGCGTGAAAATAAATCTTATTCAAAAAGGCAATCATAATTAGAAAAAAAAAGCTGACAATCTTACAGATATGATTAGGAAAGTTTTGAATTTTATCTTTGAGAGCCATTAGATGACTGAAATTTGAAAAGTTTTAACTGAAAAGTGAAATACTTATAGTGATGAATAGTTGTTCCAATGAGACCAAAGTATGAATGTCAAATCTTTCATCAGAGTCATCAATCCACCACATGTCTTTCAGGTTACACAATTGGAAGTCCACATGAAGAGGGGAAAGTGATGGACAGATCAGTGCCAGCTATAAGAATTATTGGGAATTTAGTTACTCCAATGGACCAAGTCAAAATAAGAAAATTTACTCTATCACACAGGAGTTCTTGCTAGACCTTACCTTGAAGGTCCATTTACTCAGAGTAAGAACTGCAACATTCTTTATGGTCAACAGAACAGGATCAATGTCCTTGACAGAGATTAAGCTATATTTGCTAAGTCCTTCTCTGCAAAACAATGGCATTATCCCCAGATAACAGAAAGTTTTGAGCATGGATGACCTGTTGTGGATAAATTTCAGATCAGGACACTCAAGAACTGATAAATTTACAAGTTTTTTCTCCGAACCGACAATTAAATTCTGTAAACCATTGCCGGCTGTGATTTTCAATGTTGTAAAGAGTGTAGGATCGTAAAATTTTGTTTGAGAAAATTGAATGGAATAATGGAGCAACAAGTAGAGAAAAATGTGGGAAAATAAGGCACACAAATTTTACGTGGTTCACCTCTTTGATATGGGTTACGTCAACGGACGAAGGCAATCAAAAGATTTTACTAAGAGAAAATAAGAAAATTACAAAACATTCAACATTTTTCTCTCAACCTTTTGTCCCAATTACAACAAAAAAATCACAACATTTTACTCAAAAAATCTCTCAAATTACCTCAACTCTCTCTGCATCTCGTTATTCACTCTCTATTTGCCCTTTTTTTTTTAGAAAACGATTCGCTATCTTTTTTATTTTTTTTGGTTTCCTACGAAGTATTTTAGAAAGGTTCTAATTATGTATAGACACCTTTAAATCATCTACACTTAAACTAATCTCTACTAAAAAAAATGTAATGTTTGCTAAAAAAAACAAATCTTTGACAAACATTCAAATATTTGTTTAGTTACCAAACATGGAAAAAGAAGGGGGAATCTTCATTGAAAACACATCCAGGGCCATGGCTCACATGTTAACACTAAACAGTGACAGAATGTGGGAGGCCCAATATTGTTCTTTATCCGCTCTTTTTTGTTGGTTTTTTTTTTTCTTGTTTTCTTCTTCAAGTTTGAGGTTCTTCCAGGCCTCCTATTCTACTTGTACGATACACTACCAAATGTACTCATGATCATGCTTTGCACATTATTGGACGATTTTTAACTTATGAATCAACCACTTTGAAAGTGGTTTTAGGCTGTTCTAATATGAATTTCCTAATCTAACATGTTAGTGTGAGTAGTTTAATATTTTTATCCCTTAATCAAAAATCTCAAATTCAAATTTTAAGAATAGAGAAATTTTGAAAATTTTTGCCAAAAAGTCTCTCCATTTTTTAAAATTTTCAATACCGGCCGTTGTTTGGCCGGTATTTTACATACCAGCCAGTACCGATCAATATTTAAATATGGTACCAAAATTTAAAATATCGTACCGGTCGATACCTATGTTGTCTGTATGAACTTCTCAGGATGGCCTTTCCTTCCTGTGGAGAGAAATTCCCAGCTATCTCTCCAAGAACAGGAAACCCCATTTTACCCGGAGGGAGATTGGAGTGAGAAACAGATGATCTGTGGCTGTAGATATGAAGCAAGAGAGGTGTAGGAACTGCCGGAATGAAGAGAAATAAGCTACGGAGAAGAAAGTGGTCCATGTTTGTGGCAAGCTGGATAGCTATGGCGATTCAGAGAGGATGTTGTGACTTCATCAATATTGCGTCGGCTTTAGGAAAGCAGAGGACAAATTAGGGCTTCAAGTGAGAAAATGTAGAAAAATTAGCGGGTGAAGTGAAGCTGTTTCCGTACTAGTACGACGGCGTTTAGGCTTGGGCTTAAAGTTCGATGAGTCAAACCCAAACCCAATTAGATTGTACAGTTTGATCAATTTTTGTGGTTCAAAATTGAAATTCGGTCGATTTTGAATTAAATTTGATATTTTTAAAATTTTAATTGAATATGATTTCAAAAATAATATCGTAAATTTAACTTAAAATTTTAAAAAAATCAAACTCACAGGATTTGGCTAAGCCTAAACACAAATATCATATATTACTGTATAGTAAATATATTTAACAATTTTAAATCAATATCTATAGTTTGCAAGAGTAAAATATACATGTATTAAAATAAAAATAAAAATAATACAACATGCTTGTTTATAAATGATAAATACATGAAATAGTAACCACATAAATTGAAAATTAAATATAACAATAAAAACATACGAGTCTATTACTTGGACTGATGCTCTATGGCCTTTTGGAACAAGAACTTGAAACAATCCTGAAGTGACCTGGACTTGTGCTTGAGATGTTACAATCTTTCCAAAACATAAGGTTCTTTATTGTCTACAGAGGGATTCTAATTTCTCACGTACAAGAACATGTACACATGAAAATTTACACCTTCTAACCGGTAAATTATACTCTCAATCATATTGTCATTTTCTAAATGTGAACTCAGCCAAACTGATGTTTACTTCATGTTGAGTACGGATGGCAGGAGGGACTGGAGGCAGATTCATAGAGTCTGGATCTTCAATTGGCATGTCTCTGTCCCTGTAATCAGGACTTTCAAGTGGTTGAGGTTCATAGGTTTCGTGGTCGTTTACAGGATTCACAGCTTCAAGATCCCAATGATCAGGTTTATTATAGCTGTAATTCCTGGGAGAAGCTTGTAAGCTGTCAGGAGCTGTACTGCTACGGTAGTTTTGCAAGAGATGAGCAGGGGACATGCCATATGTTGGAGTTGTTGGTCTGCTTGACAATGGCGTGTGAGATTCTGAGTTTCTGCCGCCATGTTTAGCATGTTTTTTTGCTGTTTTGTGCCAGTTTCTAAGTGCTGTGGCCACTCGGTCGTTGAACACTGTTGGTCTCATTCTCGAACCCATCTGTAAGATCAGATCATTGAGAACAATAATGACATATGAACAAGGAACCAAGTAGGGATCTTTTCCCTAAAGTGTTCAATTGATTCAGTTCCTCACCTGGGTCACTAAAGCATAGAGAGGCATTGTTACGTAACTGCATAAGAACTGTATGATCACCCTGAAAAGTTACATTTGTCAGGGATGCTTGAATCTGAAAGCAGGAAAACAAATTTTTAATATGATCAAATATAAAACTCACCCCATTGTAATTCTGATGACGATATCTTCAGTGCGGCTATGGAAGCAAGAATTTATGGTGAATTCGTACTGCAGGAGGAGGGAAAAAAACCATAATCAAGACATAGAAGTTAGTGAAAGTTCTGCATTCTGCAACAGAAAAAACCTTACCACACTCCATATGAAGAAGGCTATCTGAAATGCATTCTGCAGCAGAAAAGAAAGAAAGCATGTGAACTATCAGATCAAAAAGAGAATTATTAGAATGTTCATAGGATTGAAGAACAGGAGTTTTATGAGTACCTGAAAGAGAACCAGATGGATCAGGAAGAGAATGAGACGAGGGCGTCCAAACCAGAAGAGATCATCACCTGGTTGGACCACAGGAGCACCCTTAACCACATCTAGACCTGGCAAACCGGGCGGGTCACCCGTTTACCCGCCCGTACCCGCACTACCAGTTCGGGTATGGGTTATATTTTTACCTGTTTCATTTTTACCCAGACCAACCACCAATTAATTTTGCGGGTGGGTAAGGTCCAACCTGCGGGTACCCGTGGGTACCCGCAAATTATTTAAAAATAAATATTTATTTATTTATTTTTAATAGAAAATTAGAAATTGACTTATCAGTATCACTTCGTATCTCCAATTGTTCTATCGCCTCTTCTTGTGGTCCCTTTGCCTCTTCATCTCTCCACAAACAAGGTCTTTTCTCTCTCTTTTCCTTTCTTCCTCATACTGTACGTACTTGTTTTGTTTGGTTGCTGGAAAATGGTGATGTGGGTTTAATCATTTTGTGTGTTATTTATGGTTTTGGAGATTCTAGGATCTGGGTTTCTAGGTTTCTCACTCTGATTTGCTCTTTCATAGTCGCACTCTCTTATCTTTCTTACCTCTTGTCTTTGTGTCATTTCTTACGGTTGTATAAATAAAATTGGTTTGCATTCGTAAAACATTTTCTTTGGCTGAAATTATTTGTTTATGAACTATCAAATGAAAGACATCAGGTAGGCTTTATGTACAGAGTTGGTGTGCGAACTCATGCTTGTTGATCCGTTACATCCGTAAGTATCATTTTCTGAAGATTTTGGAATAGTAGAGATTAGAATGGTAACTGTGATGGATGAAGAAACGTATCATTGATTAACCTCGTATTAATGTCCGTGCTCCATAGTCCATGCTTTCCTTTCGTTTAAAAGAACGCCTTACGTTGCATAAAAAAAACTGATAGTGTCGTGATGATGTGATTCTAGGATCTGGGTTTCTACTTTCTAGGTTTCTCAATTCTCACTCTGATTTGCTTTTGCTCTTTCATCCCAATTATGTGGATTAGTTAAAAGAGAAGGGAAAGGTCACGTGCCCTGCACCTCTCCCTTTAAGTGTCTGTCGTTTTGCTGTGCTTATGGCCCCATGTGCCTCCCTGTTCACCCTTTACCCCCACGCTCTCTACTACCGCAAAAGAGCAAATGGAATTTGTAACGATTTTGGAATGGAATTTGTAACGATTTTGGTTTCCATTTTTATGCATTATCACCTTTTTCAGCTAAGAGCACCTTTTACCATTTTATTTATACATGTGTTTGTTTGTTATAACAATTAAACTATGTGAAAATTTCTTTAAGGAGAGAATTAATTACTTTTTGGTATGATTACAAAGAGATGAAGACAAGTTTATTTAATTAATTCACAATACAAATGTTTGATTTATTTAATATATTGCTCTTTTTTATTGTGTAGAGCATTTATTGACATGGAAGGGTGTTCGGATACGGTTGATATGATAGTGAGCGACCTTGGTAGTAAGGTAAAGAGACCTTGTCGTGATTCTAGTACTAATTCTGCGAGTAAGCGTAGAACATCAGATGTTTGGAAGCAATTTAAAATAATTTTTGATGAGAATGGGAGTCAGAGGGTAAAGTGTATGCTTTGCCCCAAATCTTATGCATACGGTAGTTGTAGTCATGGGACTAAAAACATGTTGCGTCATATGTTAGATTGTCCTCCACCTGAAACCAAGGATGTAAATCAAATGATGATTGATTATGAGAGTAAATTGAGACGGAATAAGATTAGCCAAGAGATTTTTCGTGAGAAAATGGCAATAATAATTGTTAAACATAATTACCCATATTCAATGGTGGAGCATGAGGGGCTTAGGATATCTTTTACTACTTGAATCGATGTGAAGTCTTATACTAGGAATACGCTAAGATGGATTGCTTAAAGTTGTATAGAAAGGAGAAGGTTAAAACTAAGTTAGCTTTAGAGAGGGTTCATAGTAGAATATGTTTGACTTCAGATGTTTGGACTTCTTCTACGTCCGAGGGGTACATATCTTTAACGTCTCATTATGTGGATGAAAATTGGGTGTTACAAGTAAGATTATCAACTTTGTCATATTCCTCCTCCACACTCGAGGAATGTTTTGTCCGAAAAAGTGTATGGGTTCATAAAAGAATGGGGAATTGAAAAGAAAATCTTCTCTCTACATTAGACAATGCAAGCAATAATGACAAGATGGAAGACATTTTAAAGACCCAACTTTCTTTACAAGGTGTGTTGCTATGTGGTGGTGACTTTTTCATGTGCGATGTTGTGCACATATCTTGAATCTTATTGTTCAAGAAGGGCTAAAAGTTGCTAGTGAAGCTTTACAAAAGATTCGAGAAAGTGTGAAATATATTAAAGGAAGCGAGGTAAAAGAATCAAATTTGGAGAGCTTGCAGAACAATTTGGTGTGAGAACCGTGAAAGGACTACGATTGGATGTTTCCACTAGATGGAATTCCACTTTTTAATGCTTGAAAGTGCCTTGATTTATCGCCTTGTGTTTGGTCATTTGGCTTTGATAGATCCCAATTACAAATACCATCCATCGGAGGAAGAGTGGGATAGGCGAGAAGATATGCAAGTTTTAAAACCATTTTATGACATTACTACTCTTTTTCGAGTTCCAAATATCCCACAAGAAACTTGTATCTTCAAATGTATGGAAAATTCAATTGTGCTTAATCAAGAGATGGAGAGTAGGGATGAAGTTGTTAGTAGCATGGCAAGACAAATGAAACCCAAGTTCGATAAATATTGGGATTCTTATAGTATTGTATTAGCAATTGCAGCTATTCTCGACCCTCGTTTCAAGTTTCCATTTGTGGAGTTTTGTTACAAAAGACTTGGTGCTCATTGGGATCCATATAGAAAGTTGGAGATTGTTAGAGAGAGATGTATAAGCTTTTGAAGCTTATGAGGTTCAACACTCTTCTAAAGTAACCATGGCCCATTCATCCATTGAAAGTGGTCTCGATCCACATAGCCTTGCAACTAAAGATGTTATATCTGTAAGTTACTACTCATTATACTTTTCAATTTTATATATTTGTGATTAATAAAATATTGTTTCTTGTATAATTTTGCTTATCAAATTTCAATATTTTTATGGTGCATGTAGGAATTTGACAACTATGAGAGTGAATTTGTTGTTCTTGAAAGTCCGAATTGGATCTTTATTTGCAAGAGCCAAGGCTTGATCGAATCAAAATCTCAATTTGGATATCTTGGAACATTGGAAGAGCATGGCTGAACGTTATCCAATACTTTCCTTGATGGCACGTGATATATTGAGCATACCAATAACAACTGCTGCTTCAAGTCGGCTTTTAGTATTGGTAGCAAAGCATCTTGAACAAATATCGAAGCTCACTTGACCGGATAATGCGAATCTTTGATATGCACTCGGACTTGGTTGAGTGGATATAATTCATATGAGATTAAAGGTAAAATGTGAACTCAATAAATCTTTAAAATGTTGGCATAAGATATTTATCATTTATGTTTGTTAATTGTAGATGATGAAGTGGATGAAGATCGTCTTCTTGTGCCATTAACCAATTCGGAGAATATGGAATCATTGGAATCCACCAACACCATTGATTCATGAACGTTGCTTGAGGTATTTTTACATATATTTTATATCATTGAAATATTCTTGGTTTTTTCTTTAGGGTTTTTGTATGTTGTTGTTTATAGTGATATTTTATTGATTATTTTATTTGGAGGGAATAATATGAATTTTATTTTTAATTGCATTCAGGGATTGGATTTTAATTGCTTTCCGTGGAAGAAGTGTATGAGAAGATTGAAGAACAAATTTTAATCTGATGGAAATCAATTACTAGTGGTTTTTGTGTTGGCATTGATAAATTAAATTTGATGTTTGTATGTGTTGTTATAACGTATTGTTATTGTGTGGTGTGTGTTGGATTCATGGATTGGAATGGTTTTAATTTACATATATTTTGTAAGTTTAGCTTAATTTATACTATTTAGATAAATTTAGCTTGATTTATATTAGTTTCATTTGTATTAATTAACTTAATTAAATTTGGGTGCTAAATAGATCAATTCGGTGACATTTTAAACACGCAAAATACGTCCATTTAATGAAAATTTAAATTGGTTGAATAAGTTTATTAATTGAAATTTAAAAAATGAAAAATAAAAAAATATATAGCGGGTAACCCGCGGGTCTACCCATACCCGCTGGGCAGGGTATGGATTTTTAAAATCATTACCCGTTTCTATAAATTTACCCGCGAACCGTGCACTTTGACCTGCACTCCATGAGACCCATACCCATACCCAGACCACCCGCCCGTTTGCCAGGTCTAACCACATCTCCTCTATCTTGAATCCTTAGACCGAGTTGGGTTATGATCACTTGGAGCTTAGCCCCCACCACCAAGATTACCTGCAGATTATCAATTTACACATATGAGCTCTGAATCCCATTATGTGGTTGATCTGCCATTTTGAAAGGTTTGAAGAATTGGTCCTTACAATTAAGGGATAAATGGCAACCATAGATAAGCGTACCATCCTGTCAGAGCAAGAGATTACACAAATTAGTTCTTGACCTGTACATTGTAATGTACAAATCTCATAATTTTCCAGGAAAACAAGGCCTTACCATATGTGTTGGATATCAGGAACAATACTGCAATGAACCATATAATCGGACTGCATTATATGCAAGGTAAGGTTAGAACTTGGAATCGAATAACGATTTACACGGTTTTAGATATAAGCAACACAAACCTGATCCCAACAACTACTTTGAAATCTTGTTCAAGCGATCTTTGATGTACTTCTGAAAGTCAAATGTTCTCTCACTTCCAGGAGCTAAATGTGCCTGAAAATAAGATATTGCAACTCCAAGTTAGATTTCCTTTATCAAGATTACAGAATTTGCCTGGTGATGAAACTATATGCCTTAATTTACTTACTGTGATAAATCCATGTCTTAGTGTCAGATAATCGATCTTGTTAACTGATCCAAAGAATTGTCTGAAGAAACACACCTGAGAATTGAAGGCCAAATCACACTCATGAACAATAAGTCTCAAGCGAAAAAAAATCGTATTGTGATTATATAAACACAAGAATAGTTATATACAGTGCTTGTTTGTGGTACTCACAATCCAAAGCAAAATGGGTGATCGACTCCATAATTTCAAATGCCTCCTGCCAAATGATGTGTCCCTTGTAAACCTAAATCTCTCAGGATCTGCAGGGAAGAAAAGGGGGGTGGGGTAATTCACTGATTAACTATGAAGCTACTCTAAAAGCATTTAGATTAATAGCTACTTACCATTATGGTACTGATACTCGATTGTCTTTGTCTCATCCTCCCAATGCTTCCACTTTCTCATCTGAAATAATTTCACATACGGTCCAAGAAGGAAGTGTATTAGAGGGATAGAAAAAAGGAAGGTCGCTGAAAAGAGTAGAAACTGATCATTACCTTGGAACTTCCCAAGACATAGGTGATTATGCAGTAGAGGACATGTAATTGCTAATACAAAGATGAATATGTGGAGCTGGTGGATACCGTATGCTGATACGAATGCGACTTTTCCTGAAGAAAACATGGGCAAAACCTGACGTAAGTTCTGGGTTGCTGAAGAAAACTTGGAAGGATTTAACAGCTTTGACAAATTTCATATCAGACATGTTCTTTTGACTTCACTTTGAGCACATTCAGGTATTTTTATTACCTTTTCAGCACACTTGTCATACTTTGATGTTGCTAAACTGCGCCTAGGAATTGGATCCATGTCAATGAACTGTAGAAGTCTCCGACGATTGTTGTCTGAATCATTTTTCACTCTCCTGTTTTTACTGCAAGGATGCCACGTTGATGCCACACTCTTGGGTATGCAAATATCAGAAATAAATCCTTGGGATACAGTCAGGAGCAAGGATATGAATCCCATAAGCATGAGTTCTGCATTAAGAACAATAAACCAGAAAAGGGTTAGTATCTGAATGAATCCCAAGTTTTCTCTGAAATTGACAAGGAATGATTTTGAGCAAAATATGAGCTATCTGTACCTGCTTTGACCTTTTCAAGAGCTTCCACTAGAGCTGGCCTGTTCTTTCTTTGAAGCCACTGTAAAGGAATTACAGAAAACCAGAATTAGTCCTTGTTCATGGCTGCAGGAGTTTCATCAGCTTTAAACATTCTTTTCAGGTTAGTCTATAATCATCCTAAACTCTAACGGGAGGATGTGTCGATTACCTTCCCAATGATGTGAATAAGATGTTCAATGACAATGGAGATGGCAAGCAACACAAAGCAGACACTTGCAACAGCCCATGTTGGTGTCTCCTCCAAGGAACGAGCTTTATTGGCATCAGACATGGCGAAAGTTTAATGGATGTAGCTTCTGGAAATGCCAAAAAGAAAAAATAACTCTTGGGATATCACTGAGAAGTGTTTAACCAACTCAACCAAGATCAGAGCAGAAGGAATATGGTAGAGAATTGCAAAATCTCAAGTTTATAACAACGTTACAGAAGAAACTGTTGCTTTCTTATACACGAAACTAAGAACAAAGACTTTGACTTTGTCAAAGAGAGAGTAAGCGTGTTCTGTTCAACGCTATCCAAGTTAGCTGACTCAGAAAAAAATAATTTAAAAAACAAAAAATAAAGAGTAATCATTGTGATTAAATTATTAATAATAATTATTAGAAAACCATTAATTGTTTTCTTCATCAATATTCAAAATTTAAATATTATTCTATTTTTTATGGACAAGGGCATAAAACAAAATGAGAAAATGTCAAGGACTAAAGAACAAAACTATGTTTTAATTTAATTTATTAATAGTACATTTCGTTATAAAATATAGGGTATTTGACTGGGTTATTTAGGTGCGTATTTTTTCATCCAATCGTTGACTTCGGAAGTTGGAAACAATATTTTATTCATTTTTTTATAATGATGGAATCTACAGTATATTAGAAAAATTGTCTTATGAATGCAATAATTTATAAGACATGTGATTTAAGTAAATTATTTAATTAAAGTTTTTAAGTAAATAGTAATTCTTTTTGTCACACTTAAAAAAAAATAGATTCGAAAAATCTCGTAAATAAGTTAAGCGGACACACCTCTTCAAGGGTTTAATTGGTGCACCATCTTACAGGCAGGCCAAGCAAGTGCATTTCATCATCGAAGACCCAATTAGTGCCTCCATTCCTTCCTCGATTCTTACAAGAGAGCGCTAATACTAATTGAACTTGAACCTCGATCAAAACTAAGCCTCACTCTCAATCATCTAAAAATCGGACCAAAAATTAAATAAGTAGAATGAGAGATTTAAGATCAAAAGGTTCAATTGAAATTAAACTGTCATAAAATTGATTAAATATTGAATAAAATTTAAAAATTGAAATATGGTTGAAAAAGAACGAAAGAATTGGAAGTTTAATTAAAATAAATAAATAAAATTAATTGATTTTTTAAATTTATTAATTTATAAAAATTAAACCATTAATTACTAAATTGGTAAGTTTTAATAAAATTATTAAAATAAAATGAATGGTTATTATAATTTGATAAAGATTTCGTTTACGTAAGTCAAACATTCTGCAATTATTTTTATCTTTTCCCCTTCATCTGGAAAAGGAATCTGTGAGTGATTTCGTTAGACAACTAACGGTGTTTGTTTATTTGCTCCAATCATTTTGACAATAGAGACTACTAAGTCATTATGATAGAATTAATGATCACACAAAAGTCCAAACTCATCCAAGTGTTGTTACCCACTTCATTTTTCTATTGTTTCAACCTTAGGATAATTAAAAAAATGAGAGAGATGATTTTAAACATATAAATTAAAAATTTTAAAATAACTTTTACCATAATTTTCTATAAATATTTTAGTAAAATTGTGATAAAATACGCAGACATGATTAATCAAATACTATTTATACAAAGATCCACATAACTCTTAAAATTAGAATGAATTAATTAAATTTGGCTCAAATTAATAATTTATTATAGTTATCTTAAATTAATAATTTAAGTTAAATTTAACTAATTCAGGTCAAGTTGTATTATCATATTAATAATATTTAATTAATTTATATCTGATATTTGCTCATCGATGTTTTAAATTGAAGTTTTAAAAAGAAGTTTTATGAAAACTAAAACTAAAATATATTTTTAAGATCAATAGGTTTTAAAAAAATTTAAACTACAAAGGAGGCTATCTCTTTTATCCGTAAAATTATAATACCATCATCTGCTTAACATAATTTTCCCAGCATATAATAAAAGACCTTATCAAGTTATCCTATAGTATTTTAATATTTTAATATGTTTTAATTAATATAAATAATAAAAAACATTTTAGACTGAGTAAAGTTTTCTTATAATAATAATAATTATTATTATTATTATTATTATTGATGATAGAAACATGACAATTGTCAAGTCCTTACTCCTTAGAATGGTTTCTAATTTTTTAATTATTATTATTGATAGAAACATGACAATTTTCAAGTCCTTACTCCCTAGAATGGTTTCTAATTTTGCATTTCTAACGAACTCAACAAGTTGGATTTTGAGAAGTCCAAGTCCATGTGTGTTTGCCGGTCTCGCCCTTAAGAGTCCAGTGTTTCGAGTTCCATGCACAGCAACTTCTTATGGACTTCAGTGTTTCTTGACATGACAGCCTCTAGAAGACGAAGACCATTAAAATGTCACTTTTGGATAGATCTAATTTTGGCACGATATGATCTAATTTTGACCCGACCTATGGTTTAAAAGTGGAATGTTCAATCGGGCTACAAGTTGAGATCAGGCTAAGCACGAGCCAACCGGCCCGTAACTCGATCATTACTTCAAAACGACACTATTTTATTAAAACAGCATCACTTTTTATCTTTTTTAAAAAATATAGAAGATAAGCTAGGTTAACCCAACTCTCCTGTAATTCGTTGGGTTATGGACCCGACTACAAGTTAATCTATCACTCTTATAAAATAAATCGAAATGAACGCAATTACATGATTTATAAATGATAACCACATGATTTATCTATTACATATCACATTTCACTAATAAATATTACAAGTTTTAGATATAAAATAGATACAAAATTTTTAAAAATTATATATAAATCCTTAACTGTCTTATTTTAAGGGATCGGATATTTTGTTCTGATTAATCAATTTTATCTTATTTTATTAAATTTTATTAACATATTTATATTAAATTTATAAAATATATATACAAAACTAATTGACATAGAAAGAATACATCTTAAAATAAACAGGATGCTCTGACCCTATTCCAAGAGCATTTCATTTGGACACTAAGAAAAAAGGAGGTGGTCATAATCATGGTAGGGACGAAAGAGGGGATCCTCTGGTCCTTCCTCTGCCCTACTCTCCCATTTGGGGCCCGAAAGAAGAGAGTCTTTGTCTGAAGTCTAAACTAATGACGCCGGTGGATTGGAACCCAAAGTCAAATATTGAGACCATAGGTAAATTCATACTAGGAAAAGACTTAGGAGATCGATTATAACCTCTTCTGAAAAAACGAAAACTAAGGAGTTTCATGGCTATTTCTTGGATTTGAAGTTTGAACTGATGCCTTTCCTATTTCTCATGTGATGTGACGTAAAATTTTAATAAAATATACATAGAATAATTTATAATAAAATAAAAACTCATAATGTAATATAAAGTAAAATTGTTTATCATTTTATGGAAGATTTTGTATTTCTATTGTTTATGATAGAATGTGATGTAATATGACACTCTTCTTTTCTTTTCCATTTCATTTTATTCTATTATATTATAAAACTTTCATCCTAAGCGATAGAATAATATTATATTATATTTTATTTTAAATAGTAAAAATATAGCTACATCAAGCAATTTTTGATATTAATTTAAATGATAAATTGAATTGAAAATTAAATTATCTCAATTAACATAAATTTATAATATAATAGACTCAACTAAATTAGGTTTGGAGCCAAGCTCAAATCTAGGGGGCTAGCCCGAGTCTTGGCTTGACAGCCCAAAAGGCTTACTTCCTTGAGGATAAAATGGTCGTTTTGAAAGGCTCTAAAAATATAATGTAATTTTCAATTTAAGAAATGGTTAATTTAAAGCGACGTCGTTTTAAGAAACTTATAGTTGCCGGCCCAACCTCAAATTAGGTAGCACAGTAAAAATACGTTTAATCCTCTGGTCTAATTATTTTGTTCCAATACTGTTATACTAAATTTCATCTATATATTTTATGGGGAGTCCACATAAATGTGTGGATGAGATTTAATAGAACAGAATAAGAATACCATAACCGGTACAAAGAATTTGATCCCTAATACAAATCCATGCCATTACAATGAATACTATAATTATAAAGAATACTATGAACTTATCCAATATATAGAATGATGTTGACCCTACGACAATATTGACAATGGATTCAGATAGGGCTCTATTCACCTAAAGTTTGAATTTTAAGTCTCAGAACAAAAGTATCCATCAAGAGCTGAAACACGTTAAAGTTTCTGCTGCTTTGTCCAATTCAACCCCATAAAAGATAAAAGACATGTAGATATAGTGTATGAACAGAGTTGATGTAAACCGAGCACCCTTTAAGATAAAGCTACCATCAAAAGTAAGTAAAGTGAAAGAGAAAGACAATACTGGTGCAAGGTATGGTCTTTGGATATGAATCGATCTTTGTATAATGAGAAAAAAAAGTGAGGAAAGAAAACAGAGAAGACTGTAAAACAAAGTCGTGATCTTTAAACAATCTGAATTGTCTCTTCTTTAAGCCATCCCTTATAAGTAGTAGGGCCTCCTCATCTGTCTTCTCTTAGTAAAGCCTTTCTCTTTGGTCTTGCAACCATCTCCAACTGCAAAAATAAGTTCCCATTTCTGTTTCAGTAGTTTTTCTCATGGTTGTAATGATTTTACATTTAATAAAAGATTCAAATCTCCTTTCAACATATATCTAATACAAAGATACATGAATTACTATTTGTCTTATCTAAATTCATAGATGTTTATTCATCAAACTTCACAAATTTTTATTTTTTACAGATGTTTATTCATCAAACTTCACAAATTTTTATTTTTTACAGGGAGAAAATTAACCCGAAAAAGTCTAATTATCGCACTGCTCTGCAGTACAAAGCTTTTTACTTGTCCCGTTGTCAAACTTCACTAAGTTAGTTCTGATATAAACTTAGGTTTAATATTAATACAGAATTATAAGCAAATTTAAGGAAAATGTTAGGATAAGTCTAAAGGACTTATATATTAGGAAAAGTACTTCAACTAACAGTAGTTTTCCAGGATCTAATACTTGCAAATGAGTAAAGAACTTATAGATCATGGATTGGAGGTTTGACGAACTCACCAATAATAATCCCATCTGGGTCTGATCTTGGTCATCCTGTTGGACCTGTTCTCTTCATTGGGATAATCAGTCTCAGCCCTTTTCGTATTCCTGAAAGCACAACAGCCAATAGAGTAAATCCCTATCAAGAACACAAGCATGACGATGTTTAGAACCGATAGCTTGTGCCAATCCCTTCTCACTTCCTCCAAAACACCAGCTTTACAAGAATCACATTCGTAGCAGAGCAGATTTGGTGCGTTGTTCCACTTGTAACAATCCGGGTCTTGACTTGTCTGTGTCGCCATGTTATAGCTGCATGAAGTTGGTGGCTTGCAGCATCCAGACTGAACCAACAAAATCCATAACCAACAACCTACAAAGCTTAGCTCCATGATCCTACGAAAAAGGTCAAGTATGTGAAAAAAAAAAATCAGTTGTGTACCTGTATTGGAGACATATCTTTCTGTAGATAATCGTATGGAGTCCAAGAAGCAATCTGAGCACAGGTTCTGGAACCCAATATGCAGTTCCTGATCGTGGACCAGTATTCAGGATCCTGAACTCTGTTCCTTAACCATGTAGAATAGTCCTCAAGCTTGTACTCCTTGTAAACTCTTCCATCAACTGCCTTGCCACCACCTTGGCTTGTTACTACAAAACCAAACAGAGTTAACCCCAGCAAGGTCCCTATAAGGAGCAGCATGACCACTAAGTAGAGCCAAAGTGCCCATGCAACACGAAAGCAAGCTCCAATGAAGCCAGCCAGTGAAACCAATAGCACCACAAATCCTAAAACAAGAAGTGGAGTTTGGAGAAAACTTTCGCAGCTTGTTCTGTTCCTTGCCATCCATAAACCTGCTCCAATTATGGGTATGGATGATAAGAGAGTGAAGAGGTTCAAGAACCCAATCAGAGTGTTGCTGAAACGGTACATGATCTCCTGATCAGAACCTAGGAATGTTTTCTCTTTGGTGTAGTTGCTGCTTCCTTTTCTTTTCCTTGGTATGTTATCCTTCCTCAGCTTTTCTTCTTTTCCTCTCTGAAATGGGTGGCAATGCTTTTCTCTTCATTTTATGTTACTCAAAGATTCTTAATTCTATGCATTTGTGACCCTTTTTCCTGTTTTCCTTTCTCTGTTATATAATAAGTGTGCAGAATAACTAATTAGTTAAACTTCTTAGTTATTAATAAACTTTCTTAAGCCTAAACCCCAATTTTTCATCTTATGAATACCGATTAAGTTTGGCAAAATGAGTTCGGTCTGAATTGGCTTCGATCAGAACTTAATTAAAGTTTAATTCAAATTTAACACATGAAAACAAATCAAGTTAAGCCAGGTCAAGTCTAGAATGTTACCTTCAAGTCAACTTGGTATTGTGTGTGGGTAAAAATATAAAATATCATATAAATTTCTTCATTTTAAAAAATATTATTTAAAATTACTAAAAGAATACCTTATTATCTTAAAATAGAAACTTTATCTACTAATTAATTTATATTAATTTATTTTAACTTAAACTACGATTGAAGTCTGCAGATAAAAATGTAAAATATCATATAATGTTAAAATTTAAATTAAATGTTTAGTTTCCATTAGGTAAGAACAGATTGCTATAGTAAAAGGCATTTGATTCATTAGGGAGAAGAAGGCAAGGCAAGCAAAGAATAGTAAGGCATATAGGAACTTACTAATTTATGATATGAATATCTTTTTGGGCATGATTGAATCTGGACCGTTTCTTTTTCTAGGATTCTTTTTGAAGTAAGAATAGCATCAGAATTAAGTTATCTTAGGGAGTGGAACATAGAATATATATTGATGCTTCTCATTAATGGTCGAATTTTGTTTTGCCTTATTCTCTTTTCCACAATGGTTTATGAATCATTGTTTTAATTAGAGATGAAAATGGGTCGGACCTCGAACCTGATCAGTCTTAAAGTCCAACTCGGTTCAATTTTATTTTTTAAATTAAAAGTAGAATTGATGTATTTTTCATTATAACTTTGGGATTTTGGACTTGGGTAGCCTAAGCCTAAACACAACGGGAGGCAGTGGACCGCTCTATTAGGGAGCTGATCAAGATTATACTGTGATTCAATCCTCCAACGATGATCGGGCCTGCGACTGAGGACCCTTGAAATTAAGGATTCAACCTTTTAGAACAAGAATTAGGTTGGACTAGACCCGACCTAGTGCCAAGTTTAGTCTCAATTCTGAGGATAGTAATGAGTAGGGTGGGAATCAAATTTGGTGAACTTTAACTCAACTCAAACTTGAATGTTCAGGTCCAAGTTCGATTTGAAATTTGATTGAGTTAAGACTCTCAACCTAAGCTCAAGCCCAATTAACTTCAAGTCAAGTTCAATTGAATAAATTTTTAAGTGTTAAAAATTAAATTGATGTTCTTTATATTGAAAATCAAATATCAAAATAAAAAAAACAATCACACCTCGAAATCCATTCAACTCGAGTTGAATATGTTGATTTCGGATCGAGCCGGGCGAGCCAAAGCAAGTCTTGTCGTTTCTACTCAAATTATATCCTCTACTAACAACATCGAAAATATCATCAAACTTGAATTAAACTGCATGAGACCTTTCCATGCTCATTTTTATTTGAAGAAATTAACATAATGTTAATTTATGATATTTGCTCTTGTTTGAGTTTATGTATTTAATATTTTCTTTCTCTTATTAAGTTAATCTAAAGATACTGCATTATCAATATTCAGATTTTGATAATTACAACCAAGTGCTTTCCATTCCACCCATTTGTATGATACGCCGAAAAAAGAAAAAGGTCTCTGGCTTGCTTGTTGACTTATATAAGATTGAAGTTAATAAAGAGGAGAAAAAAAGGACTATTATGAGAAAACAACTAATAGAATGCTAATGAGTTTTAATTTATTAATTTGAGTTGGAATTAAATATTGATCAATTCAAATTTTCTAGTTTAAGTTAGATTATATTTTCACAAATTAACTAAGAATCAACTTTGATTTCCTAATTTAAATTAAACTATTTTTCACAATTAAACTTAATATAGAAGAAGACTTCCAACTCATCGTTCAATATAAAAGAACTAGAACACGTAAGTTAGTGTTATTGTTTTCAAACAATTATACAACAATTGAAGATCGCAGATTAAAGGTTCTTTGTCTCAATTATAATTTTTACTAAACTCAAGTACAATCAAAGGTATGTTTATTCTATTGTAATAGCATGATTTCATTACTTTCTAAATCGAAGAAATTATAGTTTTGCTTTTTCTTTGTTCTTTGTTTGGTCTCGGGGAAAGTTATGAAGAATGCAAATAGGTGTGATAGATATAATCTATTAACCATGCAAATGTAATAGTATATTCTTTGGATTTTTTATTGAACAATTATTTAATTGTATTCAATTGGAGATTTGCATAATATGAATATGTATTAGTATATTTTGAATGTATTTAATGGACGAGTTGAGAACGATTGTTTTATATTGACTATTAAAACATATTCTTGAGGACATTAGAAATAATATTTTGTTCTTAATCTTGATTTAGTTAATATGAGCAAATATGCATTGTTTTGTGCTAATTCATTAAAGAGTGAGTTTCAATTATCGGGATAATAATACTTGGTGAATAGGTACAAACAATTTATATTTGTGAAATATTAATTAATGGTGATATCCATGTCTTGGTATAAAGAATGATTGCACTTTAAGTAAGTTTATAAGGTTTCATTGTGTAAACTCTATAGGTAGATTTTAATCCGATACATGAAATAAGTTGAGCGACAATCTTAAAGATTAAAATTGTTATTTAAATAAATTGTTAGTAATTTATTTTATTTGACAAGCATCTGTAATCTTAACATGGGAACATAATTTATTATGTTGTAAATAGTTAACATTAATAAGGAGTTCAATTATAAATTTTGAGTGGAATAATTTATGATTAATTATAATAAGGATATATTGGTCCTGTATATATTTTGATTATAATTTTAGTCTTATTAATTTTCCTCATGTCCTGTTGTGTCTTAATTATTTGGACCATATGTGTGTTATTTGTAATTTAAATAAACAATGATTATTTTAATTTAAAATTTTATTTATTAATATTTAAAATTAAATAAAAATTCTGTTGATTTGAATTACAAATCACATAAAAAAGTATACTCTTATCGGTAACTTCTTATGCGAAAAGGAGAGGCTTTTCGATATATATAAGATTTTCTTCCTATTGAAGAAAGGTTGGATTATTGTTTGGAAAACAAAGAGAAAACAGAAACTCTCTTGAAAACACTTGATCTATTCTTTCTACCCACTCAGAAACAAGGGTTATAGAAACAATTAAGGTTACATAACAGAAGGCTGGAAGGATTAGAAGATTTGCGGAAAGAAGTTTTTGTGAAAAAAAGATCAGTTAACAATTCCATGCTTCAACAAGTTTGTCTTGGTTCGATGTTTGTGATTAGTTTGCCTGTATGTGTATTTTTTATTCTGGGTTACTTCCACTGTGAATACTCTTGATTCCATCAAGATGTTGGTCAAATCTTTCACCAGAGTTATTGAACATTAATGAAGATGAGATTGTGACGTGTACTGATAAATTATGATTTTCTTGTGTTTGCAAAATCTGGCAATCTCTGGCTAAGATACCCAATCAGAATGAAATACCATGGTTGGTGTTACCAAATTATAGATTCAATACCGTCTCATCATCCTATGGATTGCATAATTTACTAAATGATACAAGTCACCAAGGCAATGTGGCGTTAATTCAATTCCTACAATCTTTATACTCTTTGTTACCAAATCCTTGCTGTTTTGGGGGTGAAGAGTCTTATTAGATTGATTGAATTTAGGTTTGGAAACGATCATTGAAACGGAGGTGATCTAGACATTAATTCTAGGTTGTTGTCGTATCACTAAATCACAAGGTTTACAATATTGATTTGGAAGAAGCCAAGGGGAAACTATTTAAAGGTTCTTCACATGGTTGGCTCGTTGTGGTTGATCGTATATCTACTACGATTAATCTCATAAATTCCATTGTAAAAGCTCAAGTGCAGCTTCCACAAAGACACAAGTTCCCTGATGTTATAAGATATCAGCCAGGAGAAGATGAAGACCTCATATATTGGGATTTTCGTGCACGCCAAATTTTAATAGGATTTTTTTTATGCAAATTATAATATGTTGCATAGGGTTATTTTATCTTCTAATCCGAGCTCAAATAACTACATAGTTGTTTCAATATACGATCATTACTCTGAATTAGCATTTTGTAGGAGGGGAGATACAGAATGGATTAGTATAGATGATGAAAAAAATTACAACGATATTATTTTTCATAGGGACGAAGTATATGGTTTTAGCAATGCGATGATTCTTTCAATTTTTTATGTTAGTTATTGGATACCAAAACTCACAGAGGTTATACCATTCCTAAAAGGTAGATATGGGTATTTTTGGTCATATTTAGTTGAGCATTCTGGTCAATTTTTATTAATACTATGGAGGTTAAAATGGGACAAAGTTTAGCGAAGAGAAATAATTCGATACTTTAATATCTACAAGTTATATAGAAGTGATAAATCATGGTCAGAGTTATCAGATATTAAAGGTGGGTGGTATTTGAAGGATTAAATAGTTCATTCTCTATATCATCGTTAATTTACTTGATGGGATGGGGAGGAAATAAAATCTATTTTACAGATAATTTTTTTGATTTTTTTTGGGAGGAGGTGTTAGAAGTGGATACAAATTTGGTATTTATGATATGGTGGGGAAAGATATTTATAAATTTGAGGATTGTATATCTAATCAGTTGATATGACCTTCACTGTATGTATTACGTTAGATTCTTCTTAATTTAAAATATCATTTCCTTTTGTTATCATATTTAGTTTTTATTTATACATTTGCTATTTCATATTTTATCATTTATAAATAAACTAGCAGATACAAATGCACAGTGATAATTCAAATAAATATAATGCCCATATAATTTAGAATTAAAGAGTATTTACATATATCTTATGTTATGTATAGTTATAGATGTATAAATGAATATTAACAAACTAAGATTTAGATGGAAAAATTAGAAATATGTGATTGCAGATAACATTTTGTAAGAGAAAAGAGGAAAAATATAATTGGTTGAATGTTTATAATGAATTAATAAAACAAGTAAGTTAAAAATAATAATTAAAATAAAAGAAATTTTGGAAATGTATAAAAGATAAATGGATAAAATATGTGAGAATATTGTTAAATTTATATACAATTTTGTAAATGAAAAGAGAAGAGATAAAATAGTTTAATAAAAGTGGATAGAAAAAGGTATAAATAAATGTGTTATAAGTAGAAAACTTGAGAATAATTAAAAAGAGTTATTACATTTCAATTAAATATAAGAACGGGAAACAATTACCTTCTTTATCAATCAAATTAACACTATCTCTATGATGCAACTCTGTGTAAAACCATTGAAAAACTAGTGTTTGCCTGCGAATATCGCTTGCCAAATAATAGACCTCATACGAATAAGATAGTGAAACATGCAAAATTGTATTCAGTCAGCAAATAATAAATGATTCTTACAATTTTTTTGTTCACTGGCAAGTGGCAAGAGTGCGTGACAAGTTTCCTTCAGCCAAGTCTTGAACACTAACTTTTTTTTTTTGGGGTAAAAAAAAAAGTGTATTGCAAAAGAAAAAATGTACATAGGCTATCGGGGCATACCCCGATCATCAGACAAAAGGGTCGAGTGCTAAAAGTACAACGGCCCACACATCAACAAGGAGGCCAAAAGACTAGTACATACAGGGCGAAGAACAAAGCCCATCAACGCCAGCCCCCAGGGAAGGCCCTGTGAGGCTAGGGAGGGATACAAGGATTCCAGGTAAGAGCCAAAGGAACAAGCTGGAGAACGACGTCGGCGAGGGAGAGCCCAGCACTACAGGAATCAACAGGTAGGGAGAACAGGCCCCAAGCACGGAGAAACTACCAGGGAACAGACAAGAAGAGAGTCACGCCCCAACGGCAGCGTATCATGGCAAGCCATACGACACCGTCGAGGCAGAGGAGGGGCGTTGGGAAAACGGCAACGAATCGCACCCACAGGACGACATCTAAGCAAAGCAAGGAGAAAAGCCCACAACGACAGCGTACCCACGAGGCGAGCAGCAATTCATGAACGACAGTACAGCGGCGGGAGAACGAAACGGCGTCGAAGAGGCGCAGAGGCGGTAAAAGCAACGGCACCAACGGGAGCAAGCCCTCAACGACAGCGTAACGCAAATCCAAACGGCACCAAAGAGATGGGGGAAAATAGAGACCCGTAAGGCAACCAAAACGGCGACGTACCATAAGGAAAAAAACGGCGAAAGGCGGGAAAAACGCAAGCAAAGGACGAAACGCAGCGCAGAAGAGGCGGATGAGCATCAACAAGACAAAGGATGAAACAACACCGCAGCAGAAGAAGAGACCACAGGCTGCAGGAGACGACACCGTTCCAGATCCAAACAGACAAGAGCAATAGGAATAACCAAAATGACGTCGGGAGGCTAAGGACGTAGTCAATGCATGTGCCATGCAGCGCCACCCCTCTGAAAAAAGGCTGGCGGTTTCTGGTACATCCACTCCAATCATGGATGCGAGAGAAGCGAGTCTAAAAGTCGATGAGAGCCACCGGATACAAACGATACAGGACTTTATACACCTGAGATTTGATTAAAAAGACAACATCGGAGCAAGAAACAGAGGCGCATCGAGCCCACGGCATTCGGACCTTCGGATCGATAAATAGTGGCAAGGAAACCCAGTTTGGCAGCTTTACACCAAAGGAGGGCACCCCGGTAGGAAAGACGCAGGCATCGAACAACACTGCGTAAGGTAGTCATAGAGCGAGGCAATGCAAGCCAAGTACGAATCAGACGCCATACCTCACTGGAAAATGGGCATAAGAAGAAGAGATGATCCACAGATTCATTTGCATGAGAGCACAGGGCACAGGTGCGGGGAATGTCAAGGAAAAGCAAGCGGTCTCGAGTGGGCAGCCGATTAAGTAGACCCAGCCAAGCAATGAACGAAAACTTAGCCGGGACATACGCTTGCCAGATTAGAGTCATCCAAGACTGATGCACATGTTTAGGACGAAGGATCTCATAGATAGAAGAAGAAGCCCGACAACCAGCACTACACAACCGATGGAGCCCCGCCGCCGCCGCTGGAACCCCACCAAAATGAGTAACCAACAAGTCCCTAATGAGACACAACCGTTTGAGCAGAGGAGAATCTCGGGTGTGGGGGTGCCATTCCCATACAAAAGAACCTCGTAAATGATAAGTATGTATCCAGCGAGTCCATAGGGAGGTGGCATCAGCATGGATGTTGTCAGATCCCGTTTCCAAACTGCATATACTTACCACTGTCACACTTACTCTGGTACCTCAGATGTCGGATCCGGGACCCAACTAAATATAACTTACACTTATCACACTTGCTCTGATACCACAAGATGTCGGAACCCGGCCCTGAGACCGGACCCCAACTACAAATAACCTAACTTTCGTTTTCCTGAAACCTTGCGCTTAATTCATTGTAGTGCTATTCGCTGCTGTTCCATAAAAGTGATGAGCGCACACTACCTAAACATCGCAATCACATATGGACTTGTTCATATCAAATATAGCTTAAAGCCTCACGTTCGCATAGAGGCAAGAATCGCCTTAATCGGAGTTATATAACTCAAGATATGATTCAAGTACCCAAAGGTGTTCATACCTGAAACATGCTCTCTCAACTGGCCTCTCACTTCTTTTAATGCAAACTTTCTCAATTTAACTCCAAATGGTACCAACTTTTATGGAGTGGAAGATATATGTCTTAGAAAACTAATGGTTCAAGCCTCGCCTCAATTGGAGGTCGTATGAGGGAGTTATGCTCAAAACAATAGACCATGCTCACTTCCAAAATCACATTGAAACTCTTTTGGCGCGATTGTCATAACTTTTAATATAGATTTCCAAATGTGTTCGTTCTTTCACCATATGAAAGTAGACATCTAGATCTACAACTCTTATGAAGACCACAAAACCAAATTCGGCCTCTAACAAAGTCCAATTTGCCCATTTTTCCGTAGTTGTCCGTTAAACGGACAGCCCTGTCCGTTTAACGGACAGGTACGGGTGACAGGGTCCTAAATGGCTCGCAAATGTCCGTTAAACGGACATGCAAGTCCGTTTAACGGACATGGGCAGGGGAAGGGGTGTTTTGGCACCCGAGGCTGTCCGTTTAACGGACACGCCATTTTACAAAACTTCTAACTCTATCATTTCAAAACCACTTGAAACTATCATCTTCTAACACACATAACTTCTTACCCCTAGCTCCAACATGTGCATACTATACCTTCATGGAAAGATAACCAGATGCTCTACAAATCTCATGAAGGATGCTAAGGCTAACTCCATCATTTATCAAGGTAAAAACTCAATCAAATGCACTGTCATGCCATTAACCAATGTAACAGTACAATGTGCAACATGAACAGTAACTGAATGTGTTCTAATCCTCATAACTTTTTAACCCTAAATCCAAATGAGACAAACGATATACCCTTGGAAAGCTCTAAACTTCTACTACAATCTTCAAGAAGACTTTCCGATCTAATTCAAGCCTTAAGAGGGTCTAATACTGAGGCGAAGTTCTGTCAAATTTTAGGAAAATTTGACAGCACTTCCCTTGAAAATGCAACTAACCAATTTTTCAATCCTAATACTTCCACCTGCATAAAACTCAACATGCAACCTCATATAACATGTTTAAACTCTAAGGTATTTCCAAATACCATTCTAAGCAACAACCGCACTCTTAATCATCTAATCATGTTCATGCTATACAATGATGCAATTGTTTTGAAACATACATGGATTTTACAAAATACATTATAACTTAACATTCTTGCATTCATATGAAAATATAAGTTATTACAAGGCTTTAGAGGGCATTTCAAGCCCTTTTACAACATGATTCAAAATACATTTCCAAAATGCTACTGTTTTCTTGAAATGCATCTAAAGCATTGTTTACAACAAAATGACTTGAATTTCATCAAAAACAAAATCTTGGAGTATGCCTTTTATGCTCGTTCCTCGAAATCGCGCTCTTCACCTGGAGATGGGACGGGAAGGTGGGGGTGAGCTTTAACTAAATGGATAACACGTTTATATTTAGGCTAATAAGCCACATTGCTTCATTAATCATACTTTTAGCAATTTGTATAACAATCATACAATCATGCATTTCATGAAATTTATCAATCTCAAAACACAATGTTCATGCTCCATGTAATTCTCATTCTTGCAAACATATGCTAACACATAAACACATAGTGATGGTTCAAAAGTCCACGGTTCTTGATGAGCTACAAGTGTAGTCATATCTGAGGAGTCCAAAAGGAACATCTTATGCCACTATCGGGCAATGGAGAAGGCTATCTTGGTCAACGTGCACGTGACTTTCTGGTGGACTTAACTAACCCATATAACATCAATTTCATGCATAAAAACTGGACTTGTCTTGTCCAATCGACTGATTTTCTGAAAATGGATTTTCATGCATCCATAAAGTGATTCTTGAAAATGATATATTTCATGCTAGCTCACATTTCATGATCTCATTCATGCTCATTCAATTCATGGCAATTTCAAGCAATATCATATACTAATCAAATTCTCACATAATGGCAATCACAATTCAATTTACACACAATTCAAAACTCAATCAATACTCATTCCAAGGTAGTTGGAAAACATTAATTTTCCTTAGTTGAGATAGTATTTAAAGCATTACTAACATAAAGATAAAAGTGAAACCCAGCTTATACTTGCTAAATCCTTGCTAAATGGAGCTCTTCCTCTTGCTCTTCTCCTTTCTCTTGCTCTTCTTCAAGAGAAAATAAAAACCCAAATCAATACAAATCCAATAGAATTTCTATAAAACCTCTTTCATAAAATTAGCTTAAGAATCACTAAACCCACTTGATTTTTAAACCTTCTACACCAAAACTCAACTAAAAACCAACTCTTAAAAACTTAATTTACCTTAGATCTTAACTCAACCCAAGAGTTTCTTGGCTCAAAAGATAGCTTAGCTTCTCCTCTTCACTTTTTCTTCTTGAACTTTCTTCAAACTCCCTCTAAAACTCAAGGAAAATCAAACCCTAGCAAGACTCTTCTCTTCTCCTTCTTCTTTCCTCCATTCCGACAACTCTTTCTCTTCTCCTTTAAAATTTCGTGCTCCTCTTCTCTTCCTACTAAAATCACTTATCTTCTCTTCTTTTATACTCCTTCTTTACTTACTTAAGCCCATATACTTAAGCCCATTCATTTACTCTTCTTCCTTCTCATTTTCCTCCTTATACTACTCAAGGCCCACTAATTCTCTCAAGCCCATCCTATTCTTATTCTCTCTTATTCTTTTCTACCTCATTAAAGCCCAACTAACTCATTAAATTTCATTAATTCTTCACCTAACTCATTAATGCTATCATACATTAATTAATCTCAATTTAATTTATGCTAAGTTAACTTACTCAATTTATGTCATATGCTATTTAATGCTACCATATTTAATTACTATCATCTCAAATAATGCTAACTCAATTACTTGATTAGTCTAATCATGCTTAATTTTAAATTTTTTTTTTGGGCTAACAGATGTTCCACAAAACTGAAGAAAGGAGGGCATGATTCCATACCTTGGTATTACGTAAACCCAAACCACCCTCACTCTTCGGATGGCAAATCGAGTCCCAGGAAACTCGAAAGTGTTGTCCGCACCACAAAAACAAACGGCAGACGGATGTAATACGGTCCAGGACAGTGGCGGGTATAGGGAGGATATTCAACCAGAACGCCAAAACCCCTTGAATCACAGCCTGGATCAACGTCAACCGACCCGCATACGAAAGACTCGATCCCTGCCATGCTGAAAAGTAGGATTCGACTGCCTCAATTATGGAAGAGTATTGAGCAACCGACACCCTGAGCGGGCCTAAGGGAATACCCAGATACCGGACGGGGAAGAGACCCTCAGAAAAGCCAACCAACTGCAGTAAGACATCTTTCTCCCGCCCATGCACACCGCCTATAAACACCTGGGACTTCAAGGGATTCACCATTAACCTAGAGACCTCCCGCAAGGATTGAAGGCCCTCAACCAAAATCTGAATAGATGGTAAGTTAGCTCTGGAGAAAAGCATCAGGTCATCAGCGAAAGCCAGGTGGGTAATACCCAATAACTGGCACTTCGGGTGATAGTTGAAAGTGTGAGCAGTCCGCAGCTTCAAATCACAGGACAAATATTCAAGGCAAAGCAGAAATAACAGAGGAGATAAAGGATCCCCCTGACGGAGGCCTCGCCTGCCAGCAAACATCCCATGCAGAGCACCGTTGATGGAAAGCGAAAAAGAAGGAGTAACGCACTCCATGACCCAGAAATAAGCAGGGAGAAACCCCAAACCCATCAAGATCTCACGGAGGAAATCCCAAGAGATGTAAATGCGCCTTAGTAAGATCCACCTTAAGTAGACAACGGGGAGAAATACGCTTACGGTTATAGCCTCTAACAAGTTCCTGAGCCAAAAAGCGTTGTCCGCAACTTACGCCCCAACAAACGCAGATCGCGTAGGTCGATGAGCTTGTCCAACACCAACGCGATAATCGGCGGTCAAGATCTTGGAGATCGTTTATATATAGCGTTCACAGAAATCGGTCGAAAATCTTCCACCCGAGGCACGGAAGATTTCTTAGGAAGGAAGCTAAGCGGTGTGGTTGAGTCTACGTAACAACCAATTCGACGTAAAAATTCACGAACAGACCTCCGAAGCAAGGGCGACACACGACCATTGTTGCTTGAAAAATTGAAGTGTAACCATCGGGCCGGGGCCTTATCCCTTGATATCAAAGAGGGCTACCCTAATTTTCAAGTCGATCCAGGAGCAATCAAAGCGAGAATCATCGAAGGCCAAGAGAGCACCATTCGCAATTACCACAGGGTGCGGGAGAACGGGGAGGAGGAGCCAAGAGTTCCGTGAAAAAACAACGGAGAAGACATAACCGTGCGGTGAAGAGGATTGAGCCATCCGCCAAAGTCGGCTAGTAATCATTTTGGAGCGACCACGCTTCCTGGCCATAGCATGAAAATATTTCGTGTTTTTATCTGCTTCCATCAAGTGAGTAACATTAGCTTTTTGTCTGAAGAAAGAGCGTTCCGCGTCCTATAGAAACAACACCTTCTTACGGGAAGCATTAACTCTGTTCCGAAGGTCCTCATCCTCTGGACTGCTCGAGAACTCCTGAAAGACGTTCTGGAAGTCCTGCTGAGCCTCAAGGACTCGCGAGGAAATATGCCCAAAAGCCTCCTGATTCAAACGTCGAAGAGGAGGTTTGAGCGAGGATAGTTTAGCACACAGAACAAACTGGGCAAAGCCAAAAACCGAGCGGGCCCAACCAGTAGCAACAGTCAACGCAAAATCCGGGTGAGAAAGCCACATATTATAAAACTTAAACGGTTTATGCCCGATATCCACCACCTGATTAAAAGAAACCACATACGGGCAGTGATCGGAATCAGCTTGCATAGGAAGGAAGTGAACCGAACACTGATGATCACCTAAGGACCAGCCCGAATTGAGTAAAACACGGTCAAGTCTCGCCCATCTGAACTGCCTTTGCCAAGTGAAAAAACTCCCGCTGGCCGGAGCATCCTCAAGACCATGGACAACCCGAAAATCCTGCAAATCCTTTAATAAATAAGCAGCAGCAGGCAGACACCCCCTTCGCTCTGAAGCACTACAGACACAGTTAAAGTCCCCAGTAACAGCCAGGGAACATGCGGACCCGGGGACGAAAGCGATCGATTCTAAAGGAAAAGTCGCCGTTCTTGAGCGATATCTGACCCATAAATGCTAGAAACAAAAAATTGCAGATGGGTAATTCTACATTGGACACGACAGTGGAGGAATTGTGCACCCTTCTCCACAGGCCAAACATCATACAAGACCGGGTTCCACATCAAAATCATCCACCCACCAGGAAACAAATCAAAGTTATGCCAGAAGCACCACCGAGGAACGAAATGAACAAATCTTGCCGCCAGAGAGACCAGGACGACTTTGTTTCTAAAAAGAAGCGAAAACACACGATGTTTCCTCCGCAAGAGGAAACTCGAGTTTGTCGCGGTGTATTCAACCCGGACATTCCAAAGCAACGTCATGGATGTGTAATGGAGGGGCACCCCATCACCAACTTCTGCGCACATGGGCGCGATACCCTTTCGCCCACCCCCTTTTGGGACTATAGAACCAGAAACCGGCTTGGAAATAGAAACGAGAACCTCCTTCCCCAAAGCAGAACGCGACAGAGCAACCCCCACAGCCGGGGACCGGATAGAACACGACTGGTCATCAGAACCGCACGACCGAGTATCAAAAGTACCCAAAGAAACGGAGCCCTGGGTAGTAGATCCAGGAGTACTCAAGGAGGCAACATGATGTTCAAGGAGCGCAGGGTCCAAAGAGTCAGGGATCACAGTCAGATGAGGAGAACAGCAACAGCTTAAACAGAGGCCACAAAGTGAGAGCCCCTGAGGGGAGCATATTAGGCACCAAGTGGAGAGACAATGGGGTCAGAGGGTAACTGAACCCCAGGCCGAGGAGGTCCCCTAGCAACTCCTTCACGCTTACACTGAAAAGGGCTATGGCCAAATTGTTTACAATGACAGCAGTAATTGGGGTAAGCCTCATAGGTAACACGCTGAGTATACTGACTCCCGGAAGGCAATTTAACAACAAAGCTAGACACCGGCCCCCTCCTCACATCGACCTCAACCAATAAGCGGGCATAGCCTAACCTGAGTTGTTGACGGGTAATTTGATCCGTGCACAGAGGAACACCAAGACGGGAGCCCAACTTAGACAAACCCCTATCATTCCAATACTCCAAAGGAACATTTGGTAGTTGTACCCACATAGGAACAAGCATAAACTCAGAATAGTCAAAAGTGAATCCCGGAGACAAAGGTTTCAGGATCAACGATTTGCCAAAAATCACATAGGGACCTCCTGCAAGGACATGCATACGATCGGCTTCTGTGGTAAAATGGAAGATCATCCATCCACGGGTATGAGGAGTAAACCGAACAGGAACCTGCCATTTATCCATCTGACTCTGAACATCTTTCATCCCTGGAAATTTACCAGTAAAACATCCCACCAAACAAAACCCCCACTGTTCCTCCAGAACCGCCGCATCTCCTGCCTCCATAACCACATCATCCTCCACGACATGGAATGAGAGCTTCACCTGAGAGATCACGATTTTGTTTGAAAAGACCAGCATAGGACTTCTTTGAAGGCCCGGAAGAGGTCTGCGCCGGCCGTCGGTGGGTCGGCCCCGCTCGGTAGGACAAGCAGAGGCCTTTTCGGGTCCACCGGAGCCGTATCCACATCCGTACTCATCGTGTCAACCATATCATCAGGGCCCAGGTCAATAGACGCAGACCCATCGGTATCCTGCAAGGAAGGAAGCAAGCCAGACTGCAAAGGGAACGGAGCAGGGGACAGACCTGAATCCTGGAGGGACTGAGGCCGGAGCGACATCGGAAGAGGCGAAACCATCTGGGGCGTAAGACGCCGGGGAGTACGTTCCAGGGGGCATTGGTCGGCGAAGGGGAAGCCGGCGCAGGGAAGCCAAGAACCGACGAAGAAGAGCGAGGCCGAGGCTGGGACACAGGGCCCTGGGCACGACCGGAAAAACGGCTGGCCGGACGAGGCGGTAAGGAGGTCCCCGTCTGAAACCCAAGACACGCCTCCGTGATATTGACACCTCTGGATCGGTTTTTGCCCATAACACTGACAGGGGACGAGGAGACCCCAGAAGCAGCGCAGCCAAGGACCTCAACGGACCATAGCCGGAAACAAAGGCAGGAAACGTCAACTAGCAACGCCGAGGGGAGAAACAGACCAATCTGAGCCCTACCCGCACACCCAAATTCAAATCCGACGAACAAAAGGAAATGGGCGGGAAACTACCAGACCCCAGAAATTTTTAAAATAAAGAACCAATCGGAGCCACACCACCCAGCAACAGTGGGAAATATTGTCCCGTAAAGACCCAAGAGCTAACACCAAACGAAAGCAAACGCAGGATCAGAAGCAAAGGAGCAGTAAAGAGCAGGGAAGGGATCGAGACTAGGAAAGAACCTAGTGAGAGACACTCTCAAACGAACCCCTGCTCTTCCTCTTTAGATTAGACACTCTCCTTGAACACTAACTTTAGATTGGAGAGAGGTTGCGCTCTCTCTTTAGATTAGAGTTGGTAATTATCTTATACTTCCAAGGCTATTTTTGTGTTTTCCCTGCTCTTATTGTCTGCTTGCTTGCTTTTTTTTTGTATAAAGGGAAAGTCGGAGCTAATTACATAACAAGTCTGAGGACACATGTCCCTGACTGATCTTCAATGAGAAAGTGATAACACCCGAAAGATGTAGTGTCAAAAAAAAACCCCTACTGAGAAGTGGGCTACCTGGGAGGCCAGTCAATCTGCCGCTGCTTGCTTGCTTTCTTTCTCTCCTTGCTCGGTCCTTTACTACCTTGTCTTTTTACTTGCTCTTTTCCTCCTATCGCTTAAGCCCTCCTTTTCCTCCTATCGCTTAAGCCCTCTTCTAAGGGCTTTTTTGTCCTTTTATTACTTGTTATCAATTTTCGTCTCGATTTTTTTTTATTTTTTATGAAATGGCATTTCAGAAAAATCTCAAACTTTTTCCTTTGAACATTCTCTTTCAAGGTATGGCAGTCTACCCCCTGATCAAAGTTAGAATCCTTCAAGTATTAATCCCTTTTCACCCTATTAGCTACCGTTTCTCTTGGCCCCCTTCTCACTCCATCCTCTAACCTTACTCCTGTTATTGTTACAATTCATTGGATAAACTATACTCTACACCACCAAAACTAAAATATGATTAGAATATTAAACTCAAAACCAAGCTAAATTAGAAGTATGTTTTAGGTGAAAGCTCAAAGAGTCAAACATTCCTCTACTAACACAAATAAGTGCAACGGGTGTGGATGGTCCAGCTGTAGCATTTGTACCGGGAAGGCAACCAGTCCGTGGACAGTCTCGCTCGCCTCATTGACTTGCTCAGACCGGGCTTTTATATTCTCCAAGAGCCCCCTATTGACATCTAGGAGCTTCTCCGACGTGATGCACTAGGTGCAATGTATCACAGGATGATGATTTAATTTGTTTTTCCTTTCTCTTCTTTGAAAAAAAAAAAAAAGTGCCACGTTGTTTCTCCTCCAATTAAAACCCTGATGAGAGAAGAAGCCAAAAGCTAATCAGCAACCCTTGTTAGGTTCTTTTCTTGGGGAAATAGCCACCTTTCACGGTCATCAACATTTGGGCTACAAGGTAATGGAAAGGTAGGAGCCTTAATGAAGTTCTTTTATCCCAACATAATCTCCTCTTGTTCAAATTCGATTCACAGCATTGTGATAAAAGAGATATTAGATGTTGCACCACCTCAACAATTGCCCAGATTTCTTCATCCGTGGAAACTAGGAATCACCCTATGAGTGGTTCCTAGATTTTTAACCTCTATTCTTTGTGTTACTCGCTAAATTCTATTAATATATAGTAGCTAATAATATAATAATTTTTCACAACTGTGAATAGATGTATATATTAAGATATTAATATATAAAATTTAATAATAATTAACAGGTTATAAGTAAGATTTAAATTTAATATTAGTGTGAAAATTAATAACAATGAACAATTAATAATGCACATTTATAAATAACATATAAAATTAATATTAACATACGTAATTAATAAAATAGTTATTAAAATAAAAATTTATGAGGGCATAATTAATAGTCAATTAATGATAATAATGAATTAACATAACACAATAATAAACTAAATTAACAATTAAATCATAATTAAATTATATTATGAAAGGATTAATAAGAAAATTAATTAACAATAAAGGAAAAGCCTAAAAGAACAAAAATAAATAATATGCAAAAAGCCAAAAAAGCCAAAAAAAAGTAATATGCACAGTTTTGAGCTAACAATTCACATATTGAAATCACACTTGTGACTTAATAGTCACAGGGTGACTATCATTATATAAACTTAATATTATTATATAATACTTAATAATAATTAGCAACTAATAATGCATAGTTGTCACTAATATATTAATATATAGTAGCTAATAATATAATAATTTATCACACCCATGAATAGGTATATATATTAAGATATTAATATAAAACATAATAATAATTAACAATTAATTATTAATACAGAGTTATGACTACGATCTAAATTTAATATTAGTATATAAAATTAATAATAATGAACAATTAATAATGCATGGCTATGAATAACATATAAAATTAATATTAACATGTGGTACTTAAAAATATAGTAACAATAATTAATAATTAATAAATAATGGATGAAAAATTTGTAAGGAAGTCAATTTATAATAATAACTAATTAATAATAACATAATTATAACTAAACTAATAATAAAATTATACTAATATATAGTAGCTAACAATATAATAGTTTGTGACAACCGTGAATGAGCATATATATTATGATATTAATATATAAAACTTAATAATAATAATTAACAATTAGTAATACAGGCTTATGACAAAAATTTAAATTTAATATTAGTATATACAAATTAATAATAATGAACAATTAATAATGCACGATTATGAATAACATATGAAATTAATGTTAACATATGATACTTAATAATATAGTAAGAATAATTAATAATCGATGAAAATTGTAAGGGCACAGTTAACAATCAATTAACAATAATTTTAATTAATAATAACAAAATTATATTATGAAAGAATTGATAAGAGTTATATTAATATATAGTAGCTATGAATATAATAATTTGTCAGAACCGTGAATAGGTATATATATTAAGATATTAATATATAAAACTTAAAAATAATTAACAATTAGTAAGACAAATATTTAAATTTAATATTAGTATATAAAATTAATAATAATGAACAATTAATAATGCACGATTATGAAAAACATATAAAATTAATATTAGCATATGGTACTTAATAATATGGTAACAATAATTAATAATTAATGAAAAATTTGCAAGGGCACAATTAACAGTCAAATAATAATATTAATTAATTAATTAATTATAGCACAATTATAACTAAATTAATAATAAATTTATATTATGAAAGAATTAATAAGATTATGCCTATTTATTAATTAACAGCAACGAAAACAAAAATCCAAATAACATAGACGATTGTGATGTAAGAAGTCTAAACCTTACATAAAAGTCACACCTATGACTATCAACTCTTAGGCATGACTACTAAAGAGGTATATATAAACTTAATATTATTAAGTATTATATTAATGATAATTTGTGACTAATATATATACTTAATTATATAATACTTAATAATATAATAATCAGTTACATCCGCAAAACGGTATGCATATTAACATATTAGTATAGAAAACTTAATAATAATTAAAGATTAATAATGCAAGGTTATTATAATAATACGCGGTGAACCAAATATAAAGAAAACTGAAAAAAATGGATCACAGCTGTGACAATTTTAAGTCACAGGCGTGACTAGAGTTCAGGAGAGAAATCTGAGCTGTCCACGAAACAAACAGTGTGATGGAAATGTGGTCAGCGTTAGTAGAGGTATAATTAATAAGTCACAGGCATGCGTCACAATGAGATAGATATGAGAGCTATTAGATTAAAGGGATGGTAAAATGGCATTGCGTGTTTGTTTATCCTGTTCGTCTTTATTATTATATACTTAATATTTAATTATATTTTAATTATTATTAATTACATCAAAATTAATTAATTAATTATATTTTAAGTATATTTAATTATGAGATATTACAAGATTTAACTTTATTAGGACCATTGACATTAAAACGTTATTAAAAGGAGCCCTGTGATAACTATGAGAGTATGTGAATTATGCTTAATTAATAAGAAAGTTGAAGATTTTAATTATATTTAACAAAAATTTTAATGACCTAAATTGAAATTAATTAATTAATTATATTTTAATTGATTAAGCAATCACGTATAATTTAGGTAATTAATTAACTAATTATATTTTATATGTGTTAAATATATTATAATTAATTAATTATGTTATAATTAATTATATATTTATTTAATAAAAATGTTATAAAATTATATAGAAACAAAATAACAATTCTCATGTTGGGCTGTGACTATACGTGTAACTACTTAAGCTCTATATATATATATAGTGAAGAGATATATATATTAAATATTAATATATAATACTTAATAAAAATTAATAATGCAGGTTATGACTAATATATATATTAAGTATTAACGTATACTACTTAATCAATTAATTATATTCTAATACATTAATCAATCAATTAATTATTATTATTAATTATAACTGAATAAATTTCACAGTTAATGATTAATAATTAATTTATAAATATATTATATTTTAATAAATCAATTAATTTATTATATTTTAATTATTATTAATTATATCAAAATTAATTAATTACATTTTATAGGTGTTCAATATATTATAAAAACAAAATAATAACTCTCATGTCATGCTTGTGAATATTAAGTCATGATGGTGACTATTTAAGCTATATATATATATATTGAATATAATATATCATAATTAATAATAATTATGCTTGAGACTATTAAGTCTACATATATATACTGAATATTATTTTATAATAATTAATAATAATTAACAATTAATAACACAGGATCATGACTAACATATATACTAAATATTAATATGTACTACTTAATCAAACAATTATATTTTAATACATCAATTAATTAATTATATATTAATTATTAGTAATTATAATTGAATAAATTTTACAGTTAATGATTAATAATTAATTTATAAATAAATTATATTTTAATAAAACAATTAATTTGATATATTAATTATTATTAAGTATGTAAGATTAATTAATTAGTTATTTATTTATTTATATTTTAATTAATTAATTATACTTTTACATATGTTAAATATATTATAATTAATTAATCAATTAATTATGTTATAATTAATATACTAAGTAATAATATTTTATTTTTATTTAATAAAAATATTATAATATTATATAATGGTTAATTAAGAAAAACAAAATAAATTGCACTGTTGTGTTGTGGTAATCGCAATTAAGTCTTTTAACTTTTTTATATATTTTGATTTAACTCTTATTTAGTGAATAGAATAACTAATTATTAATAATGATGGATATCTCTAAGTTAAATTAAATTGGTTGAATGTTGGATAAAATCTGAAATTTAATCTTTAATTTGAGTCAAAACATGTTTTTCCTTTTGGATAAAAATTATCACAATTCAATTCATATTGCCTTGCAAAAAGAAAAAGCTCTCCGCATACAAATATTACTTCTTTTATCATTTAATTAATATTCAAAATTTGATAATTATAACCAAGTCCTTTCCACGAATTTGTATTCTATAGATAATAAGAATACTAATTCCGTTAATAAGAATACAAGCTTTAAGTCATTTGGCCTTAAAATTGAACATTCCGTAAAAAGTTTTTTAATAAATATTTATAAACAACCTGGTTTAAAAGAAGTTGAATTGAACTATTCTTAATTTGTGTTAGATTGTCTTTTCAAATTAAATTCTTTTGGATCAACTCAAATTTTCTAATTTAATTTGGATTATATTTTCACAAATTTACTATGAATTAATTTCAAATTCTTAGTTTAAATTAAACTATCTTTTCACAATTATACTTAATATAGAAGAAGACTTCTAATCCATTGTTCAATATAAAAGAAACTAGAGCATGTATGTTAATATTATTGTTTTCAATCAGTTATACAACAATTGTTCAATATAAAAGAAACTAGAGCATGTATGTTAATATTATTGTTTTCAATCAGTTATACAACAATTGGAGATACGCAATTAAGATTTTTGTTCTCAATTATAATTTTCCTCGGCTCGATTACAATCAAAAGGTATGCTTATTCTATTATATTAGCATGATTTCATTGGTTTCAAAATCGGAGAAATTATAGTTTTTTACTTTCTCTTTGTTTTTTGTTTTGTTCTCAGGAAAAGTTATGAAGAGTGCAAATAGATGTTGGTCAAGTCTTCCGCCGAAGTTATTGAACATTATTGAAGATGAGATTGTCGCGTGTACTGATAAATTACGATTTTCTTGTGTTTGCAAAATCTGACAATCTATGGCTGAGATACCTAATCAGAATGAAATATCATGGTTGGTAGTACCAAATTATAGATCTAATACCGTCTCATCATCCTATGGATTGCATAATTTACTAGACAATAAGGTTTACAGTATTGATCTGGAAGAAGCCAAAGGGAAACTATTTAAAGGTTCTTCACATGGTTGGCTCGTTATGGTTGATCGTATATCTACTGCAATTAATCTCATAAATCCCATTACAAAAACTCAAGTGCAGCTTCCACCAAGACACAAGTTCCCCGAAGTTATAAGCTATCAGCCAGGAGAAGAGGAAGACTTCACATATTGGGATTTTCGTGCACAAAAAATTTTAACAGGATCTTCTTCTGATGCCAATTATTATCGATTGCATAGGGATATTTTATTTTCTAATCCGAGTTCAAATAACTACATAGCTGCTTCAATATACGATCAATACTCTAAATTGGCATTTTGCTGGAGGGGAGATACAGAATGGATTAATATAGATGATGAAACAAATTACAACGATATTATTTTTCATAAGGACGAATTATATGGTTTTAGCAGTAGAATGAGTCTTTCAATTTTTGATGTTAGTTCTTGGATACCAAAACTCATAGAGATTATACTATTCCCAAAAGGTAGATATAAGTATTTTTGGTCATATTTGGTAGAACATTCTGGTAAAATTTTATTGATATTACGGAGATTAAAATGGGACGAAGCACAGAAAAGAGAAATAACTCATACTTTAATGTCTACAAGTTACATAGAAGTGATAAATCATGGTCAGAGTTATCAGATATTGGAGGTGGGTTGGTTTTTGTGGGATTAAACAGTTCGTTCTCTATATTATCAGCTAATTTACCGACAGGATGGAAGGAAAATAAGATCTATTTTACAGATAATCTTTTTGATTTTTTAGAAGAAGGTGTTAGAGGTGGATACGATTTTGGTATTTATGATATGGTGGAGAAAGATATTTATAGGTTTGAGGATTATACATCTATTAGGTTGATATGACCTCCATCGGTATGGATTACGTTAAATTCTTCTTAATTTAAAAATAACACTTCCTTTTTTTAATCATATTTAGATTTTTATTTATGTATTCATTATTTCATATTTTATCATTTATAAATAAGTAGACTTTTTGAAATTTTATTATTATTTTATTTTAATGCACGCATATTATAGAATTTGATTTTATATAATTATTTTTGTACAAGTGATTGACATCATCCAAGAGAATATATATACGGTGAATAAAATTAAAGTTCATACAAGAGAATGATAAAAATAGTCCAACTTTTAAAACAGTCGTTTATAAATTTTAACACAATGTTCAGTTTGTTAGTTCGAGTTTCATTATTTATTGACGAGTGCGCGGCCAAATGGATATCCTTCCCAACGTTCAGTTTATTAGTTGGAGTTTCACGATGAGTGCAAGGGCAAATGGATATCCTTTACCATGCGTAGAATACACAGGTGGAAAGGACTTAGTTGCAATTGTCAATATTTAAATATTAATAATGCAATCTATTTATATTAGTTTAATTAAATAATAAAAAAGTAATATTTGTATCAAATACAAAGACAACGAAGTCGGAGAGCTTGTTTCTTTTTCGCAAGGCAATGTGAATTACTAGGATTTCAATGAGGAACAGTACATGAGGAAAATATTCAATATTAAAAAGGTAAAACTCATCGGTGCAGTAGCTTCTCATGAGCTTCCACTTTGTTCTTCCTCTTCCGAGGAGTCACTCACAACACGCCTGTAACAAAACAAAACAAAATAAGACAAGACAAAAAAATTAAACATATTGATTAATAAAATAAATAAATAACTTAATTTTAATTTTTACCTGGAATGAAATTCACTAACATGCTGTTGTACGTTATTTTTATTCGTACAACCCATACCACATATTTCGCAAAAATCTTTAAACCTTTCATTTTGTGAAATGTCGGCGATGATCCTCACTAGCTTTCTTGTCAAAGGTCCTATCCTCGACAAATAGTCTGAAAAAAACACTATACACCTTCAGGATCCATTTATTGATGACTAACTTTAAAAATCAAGAAGAGAAGAATGCAAAATGAGAGAAGAAATTTTATAGCTATCAGTAAACATTCCCCTTCAATTAGTGTATATATACTAAATTTTCACACTTTTAGTATTCTACACCTAATCAGTCACACTTTTAATTCTTCACCTACTAGGTCATACTTTTTTTGTTGGTCCAAAGACACCTAATAGAAGACAAGAAGTGAAGTGTGTGTGTCTGAAGGAAGATGTAAAAGGAAGAACATGGAGAATGCTTCTCGAAGCATCCGTGAGCTATAAGGGTTAAACTAATGTTGAATCACGTGGAGACAAAAGACTGAAGAGTTTATCTTGAAATACATATCAAAGCACTGCCGTTTATTCATTACAACAAGCCTTAAAGAGATCATGCAGCAGCAACACAAATGAGTAAGACAAAACGCACAGCTTTAAGGAGGCTACTTAAGAGGACCCATGTGAAGAGCACATGTCAATTGTTTGACTCATTAAAAACCCACATCCGAGAGAGTCATCTTGCTCAAGCAGATGGAGTCACTTAAAATCACATGAGAGGCATGTGAGACACATCAACTTGGAGCATCCGAAAGTCTTCTTCATCAGATATAATTAGTGTCCGTCAAGAAAAAGTGCAGATTATGAACTAATATCCAAATTCATGCATCATTCATCTGAATAACAAAAAAAACAATTCCTGGAAAAGGAACTATGGGATAAAAGGGGGCAATAAGCTGCCTCCTCCTGATTCTATAACGACACTCAGAAAAACATGTAGACTTCGACGCCATCCTAGTCAAACTAATTGAGTTTCACAGACTAATTACAAACTAATGAAATCCTAAGGTTACCTGACGAGAGAATGCATATGCTAAAGCCCCTTTCTCTTCTCAGAGAATCTTCTTGTTTGTGTAGTAAATTTGCCTCAATTTGCTCCTTTGACTGCGTGCTATCATTCCAGTTATCTCCAATCTATTGCATAAACAAAGGCAGAAAATATGAACCATTAACAGCAAATAAAGTTGCACTTTTTTTAGGCAATGGGGGAATGTCTTTTTCCCTTTTGAAACGCAAAGTTTGGAGAAAATAGAGCAGCGAGCCATATTAACTACTTAGCATAGTAAGAAGAAAGACTTGTTAAAACTTAAAAGCAATTATCAATTGAGTGATCCATTAATAAGCAAAAAAAACTCAAAACCCTGTCACATAGAAAGAGAAACAGATGCTTAATTTTAGTATAATGAAGCAAGTTCAAATGTTTAACTCTTAGAAGTGTCGATAGCTGATGTTAAAAGGAAGTGAATGAACCAGACTAGTTTAAAGGAGCTAACTTAATGGTGTCATAGTATAATGGCTCTTAGTGTGACTGTGGCTTGTCTTTTCACAGATTGCCTCTGTATCAATGTCTTCAACCTCACCAAACCTCTCAGAGTCCGCAATGCTCTTCTTGCCTGAGAGTAAGAGCAAGAATCTATTTACTAAATGTAGTTCTTAACTCCCTAGAGAATGGTACAAAGAGGATATGATTACATTTCAACAAGTGTTCCTTAACATCCTACAGTGTACATCTTAATCACTCAAAATGTTTCAAAAGGAGATCAGAGATTTGCCTCTAAAAAGTCTTGACCAGTTGCAACCAACCAATGTAACTCATTAAGCATCAAATTATCAATGGGTAAGAGATCTGAGTACCTTGTAGTCACATTTTGACCGAATACAGCTTTCACTTCCAAGAATGGTGCAGAAGATGGAGTTTAAAATGATCTTATTTCCAGCCTTTTCTTGTGAGAAAAGTAAAAACAGGATCACCAAACTACATAATTTCAAATGCCTCCTGCCAAATGATGTGTCCCTTGTAAACCTAAACCTCTCAGGATCTGCACAGAACACTGATTAACCATGAAACAACTCTAAAAGCATTTAGATTAATAGCCACTTACCATTATGGTACTGATACTCGATTGTCTTTGTCTCATCCTCCCAATGCTTACACTTTCTCATCAGAAATAATCTCGCATATGGTCCAAGAAGTGTATGAGAGGGATAGAGAAAAGGGAGGTCACTGAAAAGAGTAGAAACTGATCATTACCTTGGAACTTCCCAAGACATAGGTGATCACGCAGTAGAGGACATGTGTAATTGTTAATACAAAGATGAATGTGGAGCTGGTGGATACCGCATGCTTTTCCCTGAAAAAACATGGGCAAAACCTGACGTTAAGTTCTGGGTTGCTGCAGAGATCTTGGAAGGATACAATAGCTTTTGACAAATTTCATATCAGACATGTTCTTTTGACTTCACTTTGAGCACATTCAGGTATTTGTTATTATCTTTTCAGTCACACTTGTCATACTTTGATGTTGCTAAACTGCGCCTAGGAATTGGATCCATGTCAATGAACTGTAGAAGGCTCCGAGGATTGTTGTCTGAATCATATTCTTCACTCTCCTGTTTTTTTACTGCAAGGATGCCGCGGTGATGCCACACTCTTGGATATGCAAATACCAGAAATAAATCCTGGGGATACAGTCAGGAGCAAAGATATGAATCCCATAAACATGAGTTCTGCATTAAGAACAATAAACCAGAAAAGGGTTAGTTTCTGAATGAATCCCAAGTTTTCTCTGAAATTGTCAAGGAATGACTTTGAGCAAAATATGAGCTATCTGTAGCTGCTTGGACCTTTTCAAGAGCTTCCACTAGAGCTTGCCTGTTCTTTGAAGCCACTGTAAAGGAATCACAGAAAACCAGAATTAGTCCTCGAAGGAGTTGTTCATGGCTGCAGGAGTTTCATCAGCTTTAAACATCCTTGTCAGGTTAGTCTCTAATCATCCTAAACTCTTAACGGGATGTGTCGGTTACCGTTCCAATGATGTGAATAAGATGTTCAATGACAATGGAGATGGCAAGCAACACAAAGCAGACACTTGCAACAGCCCATGTTGGTGTCGCCTCCAAGGAACGAGCTTTATTGGTATCCGACATGGTGAAAGTTTAATGGACGTAGCCTCTGGAAATGCCAAAAAAGAAAAAAAAAAGAACTCTCGAGATATCACTAATAAGTGTTTAACGAACTCAACCAATAACAGAGCAGAAGTAATATGGTAGAGAATTGCAGAATCTCAAGTTTATAACAAATTTATTAACATTATTTTAGTTAATAAATTAACGTTGTTTAAAATTTAAGAACTCTGAAGGTAATTGTGAGAAAAACTCACTGGTTCTCCATCATCCATACGCAGAAGCAACAAAAATGCAAGAAGAATCGAAGACAAGAAAAAAATGAAGTGTGTGATGGTGTATGTGAGAGTGTCGAAGAGAGAAGAAAGACACATTCCAGAAACCTCTTTACAGCTAAAGTCAAAAAGGCGCAATTGGCTTAAGTCATTAAGATGTTGTCTGAAGCAATAACTCACTACGCTGTCGTTATTACATCAAAAGCCTCACAATTTAGTGTCTTATTACATGCTGCAGGTCAAAGACAAAACGCAGCAGTAAAGAGCTTAATACACAGACCAAAGGCTTGAGATTTAATGACTCACGTGGATGGGAGGAATGTGTCAATCATCAGAGACACAACAAAGCACTACCGTTTTATTCATTACAATAAGCATCTAAATGAAAGGCATAAAACGCACAGCATGGGAGACTTCATTAAAGTCTCACATGACAAGCACATGAGGAGAGCATAAATGTCAAAGACTTCACCGAAGGTCATCACCTATTTCAGCTGTATAAAACAAGCAAAGAGGGCTTAGGACAAAATATATACAAAATAACATCTTCAGTTCACTTTGGGTTGTATCTTGAGAGTGCAAGAAAGAGAATCTGTAAAGAAAGGTTTGAGAGTTAGCTAGAGTACTTACCAGTGGGTATTAGAAGAGTGAAAGTGTTACGAGAGGATCTGGTTTGGGGTCTAGAATTCGGCTTTGCTGGTGTTTTCCTAGGCCTACCTATGTTTTCCGGCTCGTAAGGGAACCCGGGACCTTTGTGAGTGAATACTTGAGTTTATAATTTCTGAATGAATCCCCAAAAAGTTCGTACAACATGGCTTGATAAGCCTTAGGAAATTTCCAAACAACTGACTACGCTAACTGCTATCCCACTAATACAAGAAAATAGGAACTAATTGTGACCAAGTAAAAGAAATAAAGGAAACACGTAATTAATTAAAATAGCTGCTTAGTGGGATGCCACAATGGATTGTCTTCTGAACTTGCCATGTTGGAAACTATTGGAATTATTATCTTTTCCATATGTGTAGGAGATGAGTTAGGAATAGATATAGAAAGTGTATCTATGTAAATCCACATGACGCTGTAGAGATAAGGTCGATTAGTTTGATATAGTTCTTGATTTGTAGCCATAGCATATGGAGTAGCGTAACATATGGAGCATATCTCTCCATTTTGTATGTATATAATCCACACCATGCGTAGAAGGAATATCTGAAATTTTCTTCCCATAATATTTTCATGGTATCGAAGCACCGCTTTGGTGACTCTACAAAATTTTTCCACCCTTTCTTCTTAATTTTTTCGACAGCCATGTCTACCAAGCCTCAAAAACACAGTTATGGATACCTCAAGTCCATACTACATACATCATTCGAGATCAACCCGGACACCTACTTGTCCCGAAAAATTGAGCAGCTCAAACTATCCAACTTGGAGCAAATCAATAACTCATGCTCTCCACGACCAAGAACAAAATAGGGTTCATTGATGGCACAATCAATGCACCTTGAGAGACCGAAGCAACCGGCGAATCGCTATATGGAATCAGTGCAATAGCATGATTCTTTCATGGTTAACACATTCAGTTGAAGCAGATTTGGCCAAAGGCGTCATACACGCGAAATCAGCATATCAGGTTTGGCAAGATTTGAAGGATCAGTTCTCACAAAAGAATGCGCCTGCAATTTTTCAGGTACAGAAAGCCATTGCCACAATCACCCAAGGTACAATGTCTGTTTCGTCATATTACACAAAAATCAAGAGCCTCTGGGACGAGTTAGACACATATCGCTCATCCCCGCCTTGTAATCAAATGAAGGCACACAATGACGAGAAGGAAGAAGATCGTTTAATGCAATTTCTTATGGGTCTCAATGACACCTATAAAGGTGTCCGATCTAATATTTTGATGATGTTTCCCTTGCCTAACATTCGACAGGCATATTCATTAATTATACAGGAAGAGACGCAACAACAATTGTCGTCGGAATCAACAGAGAACTTTACTATCGCAGCCGCCGTTCATGGACAAGGACGGACAAATCAGAAAAATCATAAAGGCAAGTATTGTGAACATTGTTCGAGGGGTGGCCACTCGATTGATGAATGTCGGAATTTAAAGTTCCATTGTAATTTTTGTGACAAGAGAGGACACACAGAAGATAGGTGCAGGCTCAAGAATGGTCAATCTGGTCGTACACAACAACAACGTGGTTTTAAAAATTCTGGAAATGGTCTGCTGCCAGCCGTGAACATGATGGATTCAATTCCAGAAGAAAAACTCTCCACTGGTACTATTTCTGGGTTTTCAACAGAACAACTTCAAGAAATTGCCAAAGCAGTTTCGATGATTAATTGAATGTACTGTGATGTTTACGCAAATCGTGAGTTTCTCATGAACTTTAATACTTGATAAATTCTGTTTTCACAAAACCATGGATTTTGGATAGTGGGCTTAATCGATCATATTGTTTCAAATTCGAGTTATTTATCAATTCAACTCCATCACCAGTTTCTTTGGTAAACCTTCCTACGGGCTCAATATTTCTATCCGTCGAAAGGACCATCCAATTTAATAGACATATCAAATTAGAACATGCTTTATCGTGCCTTCTTTTCATTTAAATCTTATTTCAGCAAGTAAGCTCACTAAAGCACTAAATTGTTGTGTTGTCTTACTTCCCAATGGTTGTATCTTGCGAGATCGCTACGGGAGGACGATTGGCTCGGGTGAGCAATGAGGCGGTCTTTATTACATAAAGCCTTCCCAAAATTACCCGACTCTTTCCATGTTTCGATGTCTGGATCTACGGCATATGAGATTGACCATCCGTCTTCATCACGTTTGAAATTAGCATCTTTGTTATTTTCTTTCAATAATACATCCTTTCATAATAACTGTGATATCTCGTCCCATTGCTAAACAAGCAAGATTGCCTTTTATTTCTAGTAAAATAAATACACAACATCCGTTTGATTTGTTACATTACGATATTTGGGGCCCTCATAAATCACCTACTTATTCAAATGCACGATTTTTTTTAACCATCGTCGATGATTTCACTAGATGCACTTGGGTCTTTTTGATGCAACACAAATCAGATACTCAACGTCTACTACGATCCTTCATCACTTTTGCATATACTCAATTCCACATCCGTGTTAAAGCCATCCAACAGATAATGGTGCGAATTTCTTTCCATCGTCAATTTTTTCTTGATCACGGCATTGAGTACCAACGTACATACGTGTCTATACCCCCAACAAAAGCGGGGTGGTTGAGCGCAAACACCGCCATATACTTTCATGATTCTTGCGATCCCTTCTTTATCGATCAAATTTACCTATTTGTTTTGGGAGATTGCATTTTAACGCGGTATACCTAATTAACCGCTTACCTTCCCCATTCATCAAATAAAACACCTTTTCAACTATTATACAACCAAGTTCCATCTGTTACACATTTACGTGTTTTCGTGATCTATGTTTTGCAACGATGAGTCATCCAACACAAATTTGATCCCGAGCTCGACGTGCGTCTTTATTGGGTACCCGCCTAATCAAAAGGCTACAAATTATACGATCTTGAAGACCACACTATTTTTGTCAATAGGGCGTGATTTTCACGAAACCATTTTCCACTTTCATGAAACATCACCTCCACAACCTTCATCTTACCAAATTTCCTCCTAGACTTAGATAATCATCATCCTACAATTCCTACCACACTTTCTGAACCCACAATCGAATTACCAACTTCAAACAATGAGCCCATTACCGAACCGTCACCCAATGAGCCTATTGTGCCCAATTCCTCCATCGAGCCTATTCGGACCCTATACCCACTGAATCTCCAGCGCTAATTCATCCCTAATATTTCTACACAACCACTCAGACATTCTACGTCCCAAGCATCCACTGCATGGCATAAAGACTACTTACTACCACCTCGCGAATCAGTCCACCCCACCAAGGTCCTTTCTCGGTACACGATACCCACTTTCTCATTTTATTTCTTATTCCAAATTATCCTCTGCTCACTGCACATTTTTAGCTAACATCTCTACACATAGAGAACCTTCATCATATGATCAGGCCATTCTTTCTCCCCACTGGAAGGAAGCCATGGAAGCTGAATTATCAGCATTGACAGAAAACAACACTTGGAGTATTGTTTCACTACCAGCTGGCCACAAACCCATAGGATGCCGATGGGTTTATAAATTAAAATCAGGTCCGATGGGAGCATTGAGCGATATAAAGCGCTTTAGTCGCTAAAGGCTACACCAGTGGAAGGATTGACTATGGTGAGACCTTTTCTCCTCTTGCTAAACTTACGACATTACGGTGCCTTTTGGTATTGCAGCAGACTAAGAAACGGTTCACTTACCAACTTGACGTGCAAAATGCATTTTGGCACGGTGACCTTCATGAGACTGTTTACATGGAGCTTCCTCCCGGACTTCGCCGACAAGGGGAGAATCGTGTTTGTCGGCTTCATAAGTCCTTGTACGGATTGAAACAAGCGTCCCGAAACTGGTTTGCTACTTTCTCTAAAGTTATTCAAAAGGCAGGATATATTCAATCAAAAGCAGACTATTCTTTATTTACCAAGTCTGTTGGATCATCTTTCACAGCTGTCTTGCTATATGTCGATGATATACTTTTAGCAGGAAATGATGACGTCGAAATGAGGCATCTCAAGGCATCTTTGCTCCGACATTTTCGAATCAAGGATCTTGGCACCTTAAAATATTTTCTGGGCATTGAATTTTCTCGATCTAAACATGGGATTTTTATGTCTCAAAGAAAATATGCATTGGACATTTTGGATGATCAGTCTAATCTGAGCAAAACCGGAGAAGTTCGATGGAGCAAAATTTAAAACTTACTCTTCGATGGTGATTTATTACATGATCCAACTAAATATCGCGAGTTAGTTGGAAGGCTCATCTACCTCACCGCCACAAGACCGGATATTGTCTATTCAATGAACTTTAAGTCGGGTTTATGCAAGAGCCTCGCAAATCACATTGGGATGCGGCATTCTGGTCTGAAATACATTAAGGGGACGCCCGGGCAGGGATTATTACTTCCCTCTAATAATGATCTTAAGATGAAAGCCTATTGTGACTCAGATTGGGGAGGATGTCGTGTCACTCGAAGATCAGTCAGTGGTTATTGCATTTTTATGGGAAATTCATTGGTGTCCTGGAAATCTAAGAAGCAAACCAACGTGTCAAGATCATCTGCCAAGTGAGTATCGGGCCATGGCAAATGCTTGCTGGAGCTAACATGGTTACATTATGTCTGCGAGACCTTAAGGTTCCAATGGGCATGCCTACACCTTTGTATTGTGATAACCAAGCGGCACTCCATATTGCAAAGAATCCACATATTTCATGAGCGTCTGAAGCATATCGAGATAGACTGTCACATCGTACGCGAAAAATTGCAAGCTGGAATGATAAGTCCATCACATGTTTCTTCACATTGTCAGTTAGCAGATATATTTACAAAGCCTCTCGGGAAGGATCGATTCGTGACTTTGAAACAAGTTGGGAGTTCATGATATTTACTCACCAACTTGAGGGGAGTATTGGAATTATTATCTTTTCCATATGTGTAGGAGATGAGTTAGGAATAGATATAGAAAGTGTATCTATGTAAATCCACATGCTGTAGAGATAAGGTCCGATTAGTTTGATATAGTTCTTGATTTGTAGCCATAGCATATGGAGTGGCGTAACATATGGAGCATATCTCTCATTTTGTATGTATATAATCCTGACCATGCGTAGAAGGAATATCAGAAATTTTCTTCCCATAATATTTTTCGAAACGCTTGATACTTCTTATAAAGTTTTGGCCTCATAACATTACTCCCTCCCTCCAAATGAAGCTTGCCCTCGTTCGAAGTCGTGAACTTGACTGAAAATCCGCTACTGCTTCCCAAGAGGCTTCATTGGAGATTTCCATCCCAATGAACCAATATCTCTGCAATGTTGTCTCTGAAAGTGCGGCGATAATAATACCGCAGGAAGTGGTATTGGATTGGAGGAAAAAATTCGCAATGGAATGAATTGTTCGGCTCTCGGAGTATAACGTTTCAAACTAGAAACATGGAACCTTTGGGTGAATCTTTGAGTCTGAAGGTAAATCCAATTTATAGGCCACTTTACCAATCCTCTCGAGAATACGAAATGGTCCGTAAAACTTGGCTTGACAGCTTTTGATTCTTGCACCGAGCTAGAGAAAGTTGTCTGTAAGGCTGCAATTTGAGAAGAACTAAATCATCCACCAAAAACTCCAGGTTTCTATGCTTCGAATCATACACTTTCTTCATTTGTCTCTCGTGTAATAAATTCTCCTTGGACCAAAGAACACCTCATCCCTCTCTTTAACGCTGATCCACTGCTTCTATCTTAGCCACCCGCAATAAGACAAAAGCTTAGGGGTGGCCTGCCATAAACCACTTGAAAAGGAGTAGCCTTGAGTGCGAATGGAAGCTTGTGTTATACGAGATATTCTACCCATGCCAACCGGTTTACCCATTTAGTGGGATGTGAGCTAGTAAAACAACGAAGATAAACCTCCACAATTCGATTAACCACCTCGGTTTGTCCGTCCGATTGTGGATGATAAGCGGAGTGAAACACAACCGAGTGCCACTCAAACGAAACAATTCCTTCCAAAACGCCTTTGGTGAAAGTCACATCCCTATCGGTGACTATGGTTTCGAATAAACCATGCAATTTAACCACATAGTCAAAGAAAACCTTGGCAACACTTACGGTAGAATAGGGATGAGCAATGGCAATCAAATGGCAATATTTGGACAAGCGATCAACAACAACAAGGATAACATTTTACCAAAGGAACGAGGCAAGCCGCCTATAAAATCCATGGAGATGTCACCATATTTGTTGTGGGCCGACAAAGGTCGTAAAACCCAATGAGGTGAAGGTTTTCCGTTTTATGTCACCGACAAACACCACGGACTTGATGAATTCGGACATCTTTCTTTAAGCCACTCAATGAAAATCTCTCGAAACACGAAAAGTGTTTTTGGTAACCTCGTGCCCCTGATTGTGTACTCCAGAAAGAATCAAGGGAATAGAAGGTGACCGGAGAGGCAGATAAACTCGGCTTTTAAAGAACAATAGCCCATTTTTGAGAGACCATTGTCCCCCTGCTGTACCCTGCTGAACTCCCATAATCAGTTTTTGAATGTCGTCCGAATTTTGTTGCTCGCTGCGAATAGCGTCGAAGAGGCTCAATTGTGGCATGGAAACTGCATTAATTTCAATTTTGTCCTCATCTCTCCGAGACAACGCATCTGCAACCAAGTTAGACTTGCCAGCTTTGTATTCCACTGAAAAGTCATGACCCAGAATTTTACTGACCCAATGTTGCTGCGAAGGGTGAGGAGCTTTTGTTCAATAGAAACTTAAGGCTATAGTGATCATCCTCACCACAAAATGATCGCCCACAAGTATGAGCGCCAATGTTTAATAGCTTGCACCAACCCAATCAATTCCTTCTCATACACCGGAAGACTACGATGCCGATCGGAAAGACCACGGCTGAAGAAGGCAACCGGATGTTGTTCTTGCAAGAGGACTGCACCAATGCCCGAGTCACAAGCATCACACTCAATGATAAAATCTTTGGAGAAATCGGGGAGAGCTAGGATGGAGTCTTTGGTCATCGCCGACTTAAGCTTCTCAAAGCCAACTGTTGCATCGTCATCCATCTGGAAAGAATTTTTTGAAGCAGAGCGGTCAAGGGTGCAACGATGACTCCATAGTTTTTAACAAACTTCCGATAGTAACCAATCAAACCAAGAAACCCACGAAGCCCTCTAATGGTTGTTGGTTTTGGCCAGTTAACATTGCCTCTATTTTTAATTTCTCTGTCAGAACCCTTCGCCGAAATTACATGCCCCGAATAATTAATTTCTGTTTTCCCAAAGGCACACTTGGATCGTTTAAGGAACAACTGATATTTCGTCAGCATCTCAAATACCATTCGTAAATGAACAATATGCTCAGCCTCTGTAGAGCTATATACTAGTATATCATCGAAAAATACCAATACAAACTTACGAAGGTACGGAGAGAATACCTCGTTCATCAGAGACTGAAATGTGGATGGAGCATTCGTTAACCCGAACGCCATAACAAGGAATTGAAGTGACCATGATGGGTTGAAAGGCTTTTTTTCAACGTCGGGCTCCACATGAGGACTGGTAGAAACCAAAGGCTAAATCCAGTTTGGAAAAAACCTTAGCACCATGTAATTCTTCCAATAGTTCGTCGATCACCGGAATGGGAAATTTATCCTTCACTGTATTGGAATTGAGCGCCCGATAATCAACACACATACGCCATGATCCGTCAGTTTTAGGAACCAAAATTACCGGTGAAGAATAAGGAGAGTTGCTATGTCGATTATCCTTGTTGTAACAACTTGGTGCATCGCCTTCGATCTCGACCTTTTGGGCATGGGGATAACGATAGGACGGACCACCACCGGCTTCACCCTCGGCTCTAGAGGGATTCGATGATCACAACGGCGAGAAGGAGGTAAGCCGTGTGGCTCGTCGAAACTTTGGAAAGGAAGAAAGAAGTGTCTGGATTTGCCGAGAATTATTGTCCGTCATTGACATTGCCTTCATCTCCGTAAATTGAACGGGTTCTTTTCTTGAAGCCTGCAAGGTAATGGGTCGGGCCCCAACCTTAAATGTCATCCACAATTCCTCAAAGTCCCATAAAATAGGCCCTAAAGTTTTGAGCCAATTAACTCGAGGACCATATCAACCTCACCCGGATGAAGAACCCATGGATTCACCTTTATAGTGGCGTTGTGGAACTCAATTCTTACATTATTGCGGCTTCCCAAGCAATCGACCATCTCCCCACTTGCCACTTTGGCCCTAGCACCCTCTTTCAATTCCATAGTAAGCTCACATCTTCCCAATAAGGAAGAATCGATGAAGGTATGAGTGCTTCCCGAATCAACTAAAGTCAGTAATTGGTTTCCCATTCAACTTCCCCGATATTTTCATGGTTTGCTGTCCACCCTTTCGATAATAGCATTGGCGAAATTATGGGTTGCTCGGTGTGTTCTTGTTCATAATCCCACCGCCTTCCTCGCTTTCCTCACAAAATTCAATCCAAAATAGACGCTTACATCGATGGCCCCGACAAACATCTCATCACAATTGAAGCGAGCCCTTTTACGACGATCCTCCATTTCCCCTGGCGTCAATCGCCGAATGTTTGAATTTGGCGGTGGGAAAAGACGAAATTTCGGTGGCTTCATCCTCCGTGGTTCAAAACTTACGGGCGCTTGATTTCGACGTCGTAAGCCTCGCCAGACTCATGGCCGAGGACGACTCCGAGGGTCTTTGGAGTTCTACGTCAACAAAGAATGTAATCCTTTAGGCGGTGATGAAAATCTCCACTTTCCGCCATTGATCAAGTGGGCTGCTCTTGAAACCAGCTTGTTCAAATGCTCGACAAAACTCATTCACGGTCCAACTTTGTTTAAGCTTCGACGACTCACCCAATTTCCACTATGAATGGTCGGGCCAAACCTCGATTACCTGGCGCTTGAATTCTTCCCAAGACAGGTTTGGGTTATCTTCCTCAATTGCATGTACCAAATTTGGGCATCACCCTCCATGTGAAAGGAGGTTAGTTCCAACTTCTCTCCTTCATGAGTGCGTTGGTGACGAAAGAAGTATTCACAACCGATTGAGCCAACCCAATGGATCTTCTTGGCCGTCATACTTTGGGAAGGTAAGCTTCGACACTTTGGAGGTTGTTTGATTCTCTGATTGGGGCTTGGATCGTGAGCTTGCTTCTCCATCATTATGTTTGTCACGATTAGTTCGCTCTCCACCATTGAACCTTCCAGTTTAGAGGTCGCTAACTCCTTCGATAATTCTTCAATTCGAGATCTCTCGCCGCACCTTTGCGATCTCTTTCCTTGTTCGCTTCCTTCTCTTCCCACATCATCTTCAGAATCGTATCCAATTGCTGCTGAACCGATTCCCCATAACCCCGTCTCGATACCAAAATGTTACGAGAGGATCTGGTTTGGGGTCTAGAATTCGACTTTCTTTGGTGTTTTCCTAGGCCTACCTATATTTTCCTATTTCGTAAGGGAACCCGGACCTTTGTGAGTGAATACTTGAGTTTATAATTTCTGAATGAATCCCAAAAGTTAAGTACAACATGGCTTGATAAGCCTTAGGAAATTTCAAACAATCGACTACGCTTAATTGCTATCCCACTAACACAAGAAAATAGGAACTAATTGTGACCAAGTAAAAGAAATAAAGGAAACACGTAATTAATTAAAATAGGCCGCTTAGTGGGATGCCACAATGGATTGTCTTCTGAACTTGCCATGTTGGAAACGCTGATACTTCTTATAAAGTTTTGGCCTCATAACAGAAAGCCTCTTGCAAGTGATTAAAAAATCACTCAACTCTGTAACCTGTTCCATCTCTTTCTGCGTTAGTGAATTTCCTCCACCACTATCAAGTGAGAACTTTGGACGTAGATAGCTTTGTGCTATTGAACCAAGTAAAATCTGTCTTCTTTAATTTTCTGCAAATTTATATCTGCAAAATTGTCAATCTTTATCAGTCTTGGTTATTAAAGATAACAGGTAATCAGTAGAAAAAACCCAACAAAGTGGTATCAGAGCATCAAGACTTCCTGGGACAATTCTTGGACACTTCAAGCAGCAACGAAGCATCAAGAATCACCTAAGATTAGTCAGTAAAGAAGCATATACAATCAGTCAAGATCAGTCAGTAAGAAAACCATCAAAATACATTCAGTTCAGTAAGTGAGTGCAATTTTTAAGTTTCTTTACATTACAGAAATCATGGTAGGTAAAGAAATGGATATTTTTTCTGGTAAAGAAGACTTTACCATCTGGAAACTCCAGATGCAAGCTCTTCTTGAGTCTTATGATTGTTATGGTGCTATTGATGATGATTATGACCTTGAAACTGATCCTATTAAGAAGCTAAAATGCAAAGACTTGCATTGCAAGTTAATGCTTCACTTATCACCCTTGTGATAAGGAAAGTGCAGAATTGTAACACCGCACGAAGCTTTGGGTGAAATTAGATGAATTGTTTGCTAAGTGTCTTCCTAACAAGATGACACTTCTCCACAACCTGCTAACTACAAAATGAATACTTGGTATCCTTAGATGATAACTTAGACTATTTCTTCAAGCTAGTGCAAGATTTAGAAGCTACAGTGAGAAAATAAGTGAGGAACATCAGTCGTAGTAATCCTAAAGTCATTACCTTCAGAATTTAATGCATTCAAGAAGGTAATTAAGCATGCTAGTGGAGAAACACTTCTTTGAAAGAGGGTCCTAGATTCTCTTATGGAAGAAATAGTTGAAGTCAATCCATTTAAGAAAGAGGCCAAGTACTATTTGTGAGAATAACTATGAAAATAAAGCTCATAAGAAAAACAAGAAGGAAAGTGGCGGAAGGAAGTGGTAAAGAAAAACAAATCAAGAAGAGGAAAAGAAAAGAAGAAAAGGGTAAAGTTAAGACTTGTTTCCACTGTGATAAAGAAGGACATTTTGCAAGGGATTGTAGGAAAAAGAAGAGGGACAAGGCAGCTGAAAGTGGAATTTCAGGCAATGTAGAAAAACCTGAAGATTCTAGTGGAGATGAAATATTAGCTGTGAGTGAGGTATGTGAGGACCTTAGTAGAGAGTGGATATTTGATTCAGGGTGTACTATGCATGTCACTCCTCATAGGGACTGGTTCACTACATTTGAACCAATCCTTGCCAATGTTAAAATGGCGATTCGGGCAAAGAAAAGATAGAGGGCATAGGAAGGGTTTCCATCAACATGTTTGATGGAAAGAGGAGGATCTAAGCAATGTCGATTGTGCTCGAATAAGGAGAATCGATTTGAAAGCTTGCTTGATAAGCAAGGCTTTCAGATCATATCCAAAGATGGACTTAGAGAAATCCTAAGGGATGAGAAAGTCATCATTAGAGGAGTGAAGAGGGGTGGCCTATACTATGTGATAGGCACAACTGAAATTAATGAAATTTCAGAAACTAGAAACCCTGAACCAACAGAAATTGTAAGGTTGGTTCATGCAGGTAACAATAACCCGCATCACCTCTCTAGGCAAGGTTTAATACCAAAAGAAAATTCTGATCACCAGAGTGATAATCTGGAAAATTTAGGAGTCTTAAACCAATCAGCTCACTTTATTGTACCACCAGAATCTCAAGAAGATAGTGGTTCACAATTAGAAACTGTGAAGCCTTCAGAAGGCGTAGCACAGTATGAAGAAAGGAGGGAAGAGGCTGAAGGTTTTGAGGGAAAGGTTCCTAAAAGTTCTGAAGAAGCTAAGGCTCAGAAGTTGCTAGGGATGCAAACTATAAGGAATAGGAGGGAATGGAAACTATGGCTGAACCAGAAAGGCTACATCCGAAAGGCCTTTGGTCAATTCAATATGGAATTGGCAAAACCTACCCATTCTATAAGCCCACATCTTGAGATGGTTGCGCATAAGTGCACCCAATCGAAGAAGAGGAGAAAGTCATTCTAAAATACCCTATGATGTTGGAGATGGTAGCATCATGTATATGATCTTGTGTACCGACCTGATCTTGCTCATGCTATTAGCATTCTAAGCAAGTTCATGTCAACCACGGCTTAGAGCATTGGCAGGGATGAAGAATGTCTTGAGATACCTTCTGGAACTCTAAGTCATGGACTATGTTCTACTAGATTTAAGCTAGTTAATACTAACAGATCTAAGCCTACATGGACATGTAGATGCAAAGACATCAAGCAGATAAAAACACATTGAAAACAATGTCCGCATGCATTTTTACACTAGCAAGAAACACAAGAAATAGGAAGGTACAACAACAATCGGTTTATCAATCTCAACCATAGAAGCGAATTTCATGCAATTCTGTAAGGGTTAAGGTATTAACATGGCTAACAGCATCCTAGCGAAATTAAAACTAACCTAGCTACAACAAGAACTTTCACAGATAGTCGAAATGTTATATACCGAGCACGATCCACCTTGCGAGAGGTCCAAGCACGTTGACATTAGACTCCGATGCGTGAGGGACAAGCTAGTGAAGACTTCTTCAACTGAAAAGATCAAAGGTGAGTTAAACCCTTCGATTTGAAACAGAAAAACTAACCCAAAATAAATTTATTTTTGCGGGGATTACTCACGGATCGAAGATCCCCATGATACCAAGTCGGAATCATCAAATCTCACGAGGGTGAAGATTAGGGTTTCGGGATTTTGGGGATTTTTGTTTAGGGTTTTTTCAATTTCAGCTAGGGTAGGTGAAATAGGAAGGAAACCACATGAAATCAAAGGTGATTTCGACAGACCTCACAAAGTTTTGGGAGAAATGGGTTTTCGGGTTTTTTGGGTTTCACTCACAGATGGGGTTTCTACGTATGGATTAATGGAGAAGGAGGGAAAAGATGTGAGAAAAACTCACTGGTTCTCCATCATCCATACGCAGAAGCAACAAAAATGCAAGAAGAATCGAAGACAAGAAAAATGAAGTGTGTGATGGTGTATGTGAGAGTGTCAAGAGAGAGAAAGACACATTCCGAAACCTCTTTACACCTAAAGTCAAAAAGCGCAATTGGCTTAAGTCATTAAGATGTTGTGCAAGCAATAACTCACTACTGTTGTCGTTATTACATCAAAAGCCTCACAATTTAGTGTCTTATTACATGCTGCAGTCAAAGACAAAACGCAGCGAAGAAAGAGCTTAATACACGCACCAAAGGCTTGAGATTTAATGACTCACGTGGATGGGAGGAATGTGTCAATCATCGAGACACAACAAAGCACTACCGTTTTATTCATTACAATAAGCATCTAAATGAAAGGCATAAAACGCAACGATGGGAGACTTCATTAAAGTCTCACATGACAAGCACATGAGGAGAGCATAAATGTCAAAGACTTCACCGAAGGTCATCACCTATTTCAGCTGTATAAAACAAGCAAAGAGGGCTTAGGACAAAATATATACAAAATAACGTCTTGAGTTCACTTTGGGTTGTATCTTGAGAGTCTGAAAGAGAATCTGTAAAGAAAGGTTTGAGAGTTAGCTAGAGTACTTACCAGTGGGTATTAGAAGAGTGAAAGCCTCTTGCAAGTGATTAAAAAATCACTCAACTCTGTAACTTGTTCCATCTCTTTCTGCGTTAGTAAATTTCCTCCACCACTATCAAATGGGAACCTTGGACGTAGATAGCTTTGTGCTATCGAACTAAGTGAAATCTGTCTTCTTTAATTTTCTGCAAATTTATATCTGCAAAATTGTCAATCTTTATCAGTCTTGGTTATTAAAGATAACAGGTAATCAGTAGAAAAAACCCAACAGTAATGTATTTAATTAATTATTTTCTTCATCAATATTCAAAATTTAAACATTATTCTATTTTTTATGGACAAGGGCATAAAACAAAATGAGAAAATGTCAAAGACTAAAGAACAAGACTATGTTTTAATTTAATTTATTAATAGTACATTTCATTATAACATATAGCGTGAGAACCCAGGTTTTCTATTACCAACCTCAGAATTCCTTGTGGCCATTGAAATAGTTCTTAAGAGCAAACTTTGTAGGAATATGGTCATTTTCTGCATTGGAGTTCGCCCGTGATTAGGCAAACCCATATATTGCTCTGATTTGTGGCCTTTTCAATGTCACGCAAGCTTCTGGTTTATTCAATTATTTTAAGTTTACAAATTGAAGTTGGATCTGTTATTTGATTAAGAAGTGATAGAGCATACAGTGACAAAGTGTGGGATTACGCGTATATCAAACCGACAGCTTCTTTTTCCTAGTAGAATAGGCCATGAATAGGAGCTATATGACTACAGCATTATCTCTTTTACATTTTACACAATAACCACTGTTTCTTTTTCTTTTGCCTCTAATCTTTTGTTGGATAATCGTATTGCCTACAACTATCCTGTTATCTTTGTCCAATGTGGGATGAATCTATATTGAAAAGGTGCTATAGTCTTTTCAAATGGTTCAATCAGAGCCAGTTTGCACTTCTTTAGCATTATATTTTAAACTTGATACAGGTGCGTTACCTAGTCCAGACATAGAGAAGGATTACATGAAGTAAGCTTCTTACTCTACTATACTTGGCTGTGCCAGAAAGCATACAACAAGTCATGGACTCCACACTTCTGTGCAGAGACTTGGAAGAAGCAACCATGTCGATGCGGGGAGGTGAAATACAGGAAGATGATCAAACCAGCAACCGGAACTTGTTGAACCTAAAAGCTACTAAAGAATGCAAGTGCTTGGTTTCCGCAGTTTTAATAAAAGTTGAGCATTCAAGCCTTCAAGTAATCTTAGTTAGATAAAACATGTCCACCCATTTCTTGATTCACAATCAAAAGAAGACAAACGAAGGATAACTAACTCTCCCTAGACAACCGTTTTTCATGCTATAAGCTAACACACAGAGCCATTTCCACTCTCAATGCAACAAGAGCTAAGCACTAACCAATATTCTATATTCCCCAATATCTTCAAGCAAGTATCCACAGGGTCCTTTTACTTTATGCTCTGCCTTCTCTCTTTTTCCCTTTTCCCGCTTCTTTTTCTCTTTTACCGTTCTACCCTTGGTCTTTTGTTGACTTTCACTTGCTTTGGCTTTTGCTTCTTCCCGTTTCCGTCTTTTCCTGGGTCCCTTTTGGCCTTTAGCTGCTCACCCTAGCTATGGGTGAGCCGGCTTCGCCTTTGGGTCCCTTCCCCCCTTTATCGTCGACGGTGGCTGCTGGTAGCCCGACGGGGTCGAGAGGGTTGGAGGAGGGTGAACTTAGGGAGTCTCCTTCGGCTGGGCGGGGTGCTTGGCGAGATCTGTTAGGCAAAAGGCAGCACGTCGGGAAGTTGCGTTACTATCCGAATGTTCTTCAAAATGGGATAGTCTCCCTGCCGGTGGAGTTGCTACAGGCTGGTGCTCAGGCTTGGTCCCATGCTTTGGTTGGTTTCTTCTGGTCTAAGCGTGTAGCTTTCTTGGTGGTCAGTGCTTGGGCTCGCAGTCGCTGGGGGAAGAAGGGTTTTGAAAAAGCGATGCTTCGGGGAGATGGTTCGGTTCTGTTTAAATTTTCTCCGAATTCGAACCTTGGGGAAATTTTGGAGTTAGGGCCTTGGCATATTGGGGATCAACCTCGTTTACAGCAGATGGCGCCTGTGTCAGGAGTCGACAGGGCGTAGCCATAGATGTCCTTTCGCTGTGGGTCCATTTTCATGATCTACCGATGGAGTACTGGACTATTGAGGGCCTGAGCCATTTGGCGAGTGGGGTGGGGAAACCTTTATGTTTGGATGCTCAGACGGCTACGATGGATCGTATTGGCTATGCTAAAATCTGCATCGAGGTGTCTAGGGATGCTGAGTTGCCTGAGAGCTTGTCAATACAGAGACTGGGTGATAATGGGGAGCTTCTTTCCGCTCGGATTGAGTTGTCCTATCCGTGGAAGCCTAAGGTTGAGAATCGTCAGTGGGTGGCTACGGGGAGGATGTTTTCTTCTTGTTGGCATGATGGTTTGGTTCCGGAGGTGAAATCCTCCAAAGAGCGAGATATGCCTTCTGTGTGTCAAAGTCTTATTCCAGCAACTGTGGGCATCCCGTCGTTGGAGCAGGTTGATCAGAGGCCTGAGAATCTTCCCCAGTCACTTCCGAAGATAGCTGGGGTAGCTGGTACTGATGCAGTGGTTCGGGAGGTCCCGGGGGAAACTAGTTCCCCATCTCCTTCGAATCCTTTGGATGAGGCTGCGGCAATGCCCATTGAGGGCAGCGAGCCACAATTGGATGTTGGTTCTCAGCCGGAGGTGGTGGCACTTCCTGTGCTTGGTTCCAGTGTGGGGCTCGAAGCTGGGTTGGCAGTGGAGCAGAGGGTCCATAGTCCATCGTCTGGGGACAGTGTGAAGACAACGACCGTTAAAAAAAACCTAAGAAAAAAAAGCGCAAAGGGGTGATATCCCCGGAGTGCTTTTTTTAATATGACGATTCTAGTCTGGAATACGCGGGGGCTCAATGCTCCCCATAAAAAGCTGATGGTCAAGCAGCTTGTAGATGATTCTCATCCTTTTTTGGTAGGTCTTCTTGAAACGAAAATTAAGGCTGCCCCGGCTGGCAGGGTTGCGGGATTCTTGGGGTCTCATTGGGACTTCATATCCAATCATGCTCATCATTACAATGGGCGGATATTGTGCTGGTTTAATAAACGTCAAGTGGCAGTGCAGGTACTGAGGGAGCAACTGAAAGGAGCATTCTTAGATGAATATTTTCCTGCTTCTAAGACATTGAGACTCGAGAAGGAGATAACTAGTGTGGTGCAACGAGACAATGAATCCATGCATGAATATTGGACAAGGTTCATAACACTTCTAGCTCATTGTCCCCACCATAACATTTCGAAGAATGATCTAGTCAACTCTTTCTATGAAGGGCTTCTTCCATATCATAAGCCCTCAATTCATGCCGCTGCAAATGGTTCGCTCAGAGAATTAAGTCCCAATGTTGCATGGGACCTACTTCAGAAGATGGCTACCAATGACTCCCAATCTGGAGACTCAAGAAGGGTGTCCAATACCTCTTCAGTTTCTTCCCAAGATATTCTTGCTGAAATCGCTGCCTTGGGAAATCGAGTGGAGAAAAGACTCAACATTTTGGAGAATAATGTGAAGGCTAAGCAAGTCAATTCAGTGAGTCATTCTCAAGCTATAGTAGTCGGTTGTGAGTATTGCGGGTCCATGATGCATGCTTCCAATAACTGTGCCAGATATGAAGAGTTTCATGCCCTCTACCAAAATAGAAATGGCCAATATCAGAAAAGGGATCCTTACTCAAACACTTATAATCCAGGTTGGAGAGATCATCCTAATTTTCGATGGGGTGGAGATCAAGGAAACAATAAAGGAAATTCTTCCAACCAAATAGTGTCTAATCAAGGGACGTCATCTACAGTTTCTAAGGGTGACGAATTTGCTATGATCATGAAGGGCATCGCCGGGATAAATTCAAGACTAGATCATGAGAAGGCAGAAACTGATGCCAAGTTGAATGCCATGGGAAATAAGATGGACTCTTGCTTACAAAACGTGTTCTCTAAGTTAGAGCAAATGGAGACTAAGCATGAAAATTTGAACACTTTGGTTACTCAAATCTCCAACAATTTGACTGAGCAACAAGGAAAGAGTAGTGGTTCGATGCCCTCCAATACAGTGATCAATCCAAAATCTTTGAATGCAATCACACTGAGAAGTGGGAAAACAATTGGAGCCAAGAAAGTGAGTTTCAAAGAGAATGAAGAGGATGAAGAGACGGTTGACGAGGAAATGGAAGTTGAATCTCCTCCGGCTAACACTACTCAAGAAAACTCCCAATCTATTCAATCTGAAAGCATTCAAGAAAAGAAGCTCATGAAGAAATCTTTAAAACAACCAGTGGTACAAAATGAGAAAGAGGCAACAACTATCCTGAAGAGACCAATGCAGGAAGGATCACCTTCCAACTCCAAAGGTGATGAGGTAAAAATTCATGACTTGCCTTTTCCAAATTCCTATCTGGTTAGTAAAAAGATTGTTGAAAAGAAAGACAATGAGGAATTGTTTGAAATGTTTAGCAAACTTGAGGTAAATGTGCCATTACTTGATTTGATTAAAAAGATGCCTAAGTGTGCTAAATTCTTGAAAGACAAGAGAAAGTATAGGCATAGCGAGAGAATCCAATTGGGGTTGAGTGTTAGTGCCTTATTTAAGCCACAATTTCCCATTAAATGCAAAGATCCAGGTTCTTACACTATTCCCTGTACCATAGGTAGAACGACTGTTTCACATGCCTTACTTGACTTAAGTGCAGCCATTAATGTCATGCCAACCTCTGTTTATAAGACCTTGGGTATTGAAGCTTTGAAAGACATTAGTGTAGTGCTTGGTCTAGCTGATAGGACTGTGAGATACCCTAAAAGCATTTTAGAGGATATCCTTGTGCAAGTCAAAGGTCTTGATTTTCCTGCCGTCAAAGGTCTTGTTTTTCCTGCCGACTTTTATGTTCTTGACATGACTAATGAGCTTCCTTCTGAGAGTACCTTGATTCTAGGTAGGCCTTTCCTTTTGACTGCTGAGACAATAATTAACATGAAAAAGGGTCTTATCACTATAGGAATTGGGGATCAAGAAGTGCAATTTAATCTTTCAGAAGCTATGAGTCATGGTTATGAGGATTGTTCTTACTTGGGTGTTAGTTTAATTGAATGCCATGATGTGGAAAATTTGCACGAGACTGAGATGCATGAGGTTGACTGTTGTAATATGGGTGTGACTCAGCATGGAACACTTGCTTATTTATCCTCCACCCAGTCTTCTGATTTTTGTGCATGTGAGGGTGATGTATCATGTGTCTATTGTTTAGAGATCGATAATTGGCTTTCCACTCCGCAAAAGTCTGATGCGTCTTTTTGTTTTGATATTACTGCTGATTTTGCACTTGATAGCCTTGAGGAAGGTGTGTTTTGTGATGTTGCAGGAACCAATGAAATAGAAGCTTTTATGCAAGCTACAATTGTAGCTTCTTCTTCAAGTGGTGCTGGAGTATTAGAAGAGGATAGCAATGACCCTGCTACTATTCTAAACCCTTCTAATACTACTCTTACTTCTGATTTACTTTCCTCTTCTACTGATCAGACTGAACCTAATTCTGTTGTTTCCAGGTCATCTGATTGTGGAACTGAGTTGGGAAGTGGAGGACATACACGCTACACAGAGCTTAAATCTTCATCCTGAAGTCACATGGACGCACCACTTTCACTGAATGCATTTGATATACCAAAGCTAGTTCCTTCTATTGTGCAACCCCCTGATTTAGAACTGAAACTCCTTCCCTCTAACTTGAAATATGTCTTTCTTGCAGATGATTGCAAATTGCCTGTTATCATTTCCAATTCTCTGAGTAGTTCTGAAGAAGAGAGACTAGTTTCTGTGTTGAAAAGATATAGAGGGCTATAGGTTGGTCTTTAGGGACATACACGAATTGATCCTTGGTTTGCACATAAAATTCTTTTTAATGACGGGTCCAAACCAGTTCGAACCACCCCGGCCATTTAATCCTCTTATTCATAAAGTGGTTAAGAAGGAGGTATCTAAATTGCTGAGTCAGGAATCATATATGCCATATCGCACGGTGAGTGGGTGAGCCTGTGCAAGTAGTACCAAAAGAGCGGTATCATAGTGGTGAGAAATGAGAGTAATGAACTCATTCCATCAAGAGTTCAAAATGCTTGGAGAATGTGCATTGACTATCGGAAGTTGAATAAAGCAACTAGGAAAGATCATTTTCCATTACCTTTTATTGATCAAATGTTGGAAAGAGTGTCTGGGAAATCTCACTATTGTTTCTTGGATGGTTTTTCAGGTTACTTCCAGGTACCGATTGCACCAGCGGACCAAGACAAGAATACTTTTACATGCCCTTTTGGTACCTACGCTTATCGAAGGATGCCATTTGGGTTGTGTAACGCTCTAGGAACCTTTCAAAGGTGTATGATGGCAATTTTCTGTGATTTATTGGAGCGAAATATGGAGTTTTTTATGGATGACTTCACTGTTTATGGTGATAATTTTGATGATTGCTTGTTTAGTCTTGAACGTGTGCTTGATAGATGCATTCAGAAAATTTTGGTTTTGAATTATAAAAAATGTCATTTTATGGTGGATAGTGGCATAGTCTTAGGTCATCACATCTCTCAAAAGGGGATTGAGGTTGATAGAGCCAAGATTGAAATCATTTCTTCACTTCCTTATCCTACCTGTTTAAAAGAATTAAGATCTTTCTTGAGGCATGCGGGGTATTATCGGCGCTTTGTTAAGGATTTTAGTAAAATTGCTTTACCCCTTTCTACATTGTTGATAAAAGATATTGATTTTCACTTTGATGATAAATGTAGACATGCTTTTAATACTTTGAAGTCCTTGCTTATTTCACCTCCTATTCTGACTGCACCTAACTGGGATTTGCCTTTTGAGCTATCTTGTGATGCTTCTAACTTTGTAGTTGGTGCTATGCTTGGACAGAGGGAGGAAAAGCGATCTAGAGTGATAGCTTATGCCTCCAAGACACTTGACTCCGCTCAAGTGAACTATACCACTACCGAGAAAGAACTTTTTGCTATAATCTTTGCTTTGGATAAGTTTAGACAATATTTGATAAACTCTCGGTGGTTGTTTTACAGATCATCATAAGAAGCGGTACTTGTTCAAGAAGCCCCAATCTAAACCAAGATTGTTGAGATGGGCGTTAATGCTACAGGAGTTCGATATTGAAATTAGAGATAGAGCTGGAGCAGAAAATCATGTTGTCGACCACCTTAGTCGGTTACTGAAGGCACCAAGGAGTTGACTCTTCTGATCTTATTGTTGATTCTTTTCCTGATTCTGAACTTTTTGCCTTGGCGACAGAGCCTTGGTACTCGACATTGTTAATTACATTGTTGCTGATTTTGTGCCTCCTTTATGTCTAAATTTCAGGTTGATAAGTTGAAAAGGAGGCAAGATACTATACAGGATGCTCCAATTCTTTGGAAGCAATGTAGTGATCAGATCATCAGACGATGTGTTCCAAATAATGAGATCCACTCTATCCTTACCTTTGCACATTCTTTATCTTCTGGGGGCATTTTAGTGCTAATAGAATTGCTAGAAGGTTTTAGAGTGTGGATTTTACTGGCCTACTTTGTTTAAAGATGCTTATACTTTTTGCAAGTCTTGTGATAAATGTCAGAGGTTTGGGAGTTTGGGTAAAAAACATGAAATGCCTTTAAGACCTATGCATTTTTGTGAAATTTTTTATGTCTGGGGCATGGATTTTATGGGTCCCTTTCATCCGTCATTTGGGTTTTCATATATATTACTTGCAGTAGATTATGTATCTAGATGGGTAGAGGCAGTGCCAACTAGGAAAGATGATGCTTCTACTGTTGCCAAATTTTTACGTGCTCATATTTTTTGCAGGTACGACATTCCAAGAGCAATCATCAGTGACCAAGGAATACATTTCTTCAATAGGACTATCAAGTCTTTACTTGCTAAGTATGGAGTTAATCACAAGTTGGCTACTCCTTACCATCCTCAAACAAATGGATTGGTGAAGTCTCCAATCGGAAGTAAAGCGATACTAGAAAAATTGTGAAGCCATCCCGAAAAGACTGGAGTGAAAGGCTCGAGGAGGCATCAGGGCTTACAGGATCGCCTACAAGACCCCTATAGGCATGTCCCTTCCGGTTGCTATATGGCAAGTCTTGCCATTTACCTATGGAGATCGAGCACAAATCTTATTAGGCGATCATATGTAATGCGATCTTGAATCGCACTTGAAAATCGGACAATGCAACTCCAAGAGCTTGAAGAGATGAGACTTGAGTCTTATGATAATGCCAGAATCTACAAGGATAAGCTGAAAATGATTCATGACAAATAGATTCTGAGGAAAGAATTCCATGAAGGTGACAAGGTTCTAAAATTCAAGGCTCGACTAAAATTGATGCCCGAAAAGTTCGTCACCAAATGGGAGGGCCCTTTCAAAGTTACAAAGGTACATTCATTTGGAACGGTAGAGTTAGTGGATGAAGCTACTGGTCATGTTTCACAAGTTAATGGTCATCTGCTTAAGCACTACCATGAGGATCAAAGACCTCCTTAATCCCACGGTTGTTTCCTTCCACCTTTATCAATTTATTCTCTGTTATATTACTGGTGATATTTGTCTACTGAGATAATGCGGAATAAGTGTGGGGGAAGGAACCTTTTTAGTAGGAAGTAGTGTTAATTATTTCTTTCCTTTAGTTATGGTTTGTTAGTTTTCTCTTGCTTTTGACATTTTGCCTATAGTTATTTTTCTTACATTGAGGCCAATGTGTTGTTTTCAGTGTGGGGGAGGGATTGATTTGGTTGAATTGTTTGCCACTGATTGGATTGCCATGCCTTATCCACTGCTTAGATTGCAATGCCTTATCATTTTGCACTGTTTGTTTGATTTTTTTTTCTTTTCTTTTTCTTTCTCTTGTGAACGGTTTGCTGCGTTTATTCCCACTTCGAACTTGACTTTTGCAGTCTTTGGGTTTGTTTTCAAATCCTTGTTGCTTATGCATGTGAACATTGACATGTCAAGGTTTGAATACGTTTTTGATTTGAATAATTTTTATTCTTAGTTGATTAGCATAGTAGAGTACATTTGGTGCAGTGTTACTAACCTTGTGGTATAACTTGATTTGAGGAAGGAAATATCTTAGATAAAACCTTGTTGGAAGGAATTTTGAGCCTTATTTTTCTTTCTCATCTTGTGTGATTTCTACCTAGCTTGGTTAGCCTCTAAAACTTGTATAGATTCTTTTTCAAAGCTGCATTAATACCTAGATTTGTGAATATGATAGGGACATTTTTTTTCTAAACCTTTTGCCCAAACACAAGCCATTTTAATTAACCTTTGCTTACCCCCTTTGAGCCTTCACTTTTATTAATTCCGTTGTCTTTAGCACAAGTGTTTTGCATGAGTTACGTTATGTTCTTCATAATTAAATGTGCATAATTGTTGTTGTGATTTTATCTTCGGGTTCGCATGCCAAATTTGCAAAAAAAGAAGAGAAAAGCCAAAACAAGAAAATAATTTGGCCAAAAGAATAAAGTTTGAAATAAGGCATCCTTTGGTGGATTGAAGATTAAAGATTGGGTCTTGAAAGATGATAATTGCACATTGGTGTTCAACTGATGGTTGCGCTTTAACTCATTTTGACTTATTCTTAATACTCATGCAATACATTTGTCACTTTTTTTTTTTCATTTCATCCATTCATTAGCCTTTCATCAACATTACAACCTTACAAAGTCCCCTTGATCATGAATCTATGGTATGCCATTGGTGGAGATAGTAGAATCTTTACAAGCTTATGGTAGGTGCTATCTAGGTAGATTAAGTGAAATTTGCCAATTTGAGAGATGAGCGAAACACTTGGACCTTATGTGAGATCCATTATGTTTCTTTTTCTTTTATCTTGCTATATCTCTTATGTTGGCTTCTTTGCACCAAAGCATTCCATGAATGTTGGTTGATTAAGAATAGAGGTTGTTTGAGTTAATTACATATTTTTACCTTGTCGATTTTATGTTTGCTTGTATTGAGTTTAACTGTTGGATTTCTTTACTGATAATTTGCCCAGGAGTGCAAAAGGCTAAGTGTGGGGGAATTGACAAACTCATTTGTATATATATATTTTCATCTCATTTGGATAGGTTTTTGTCACAAAAATTGGTCTTTATAGCTTAATTGCATTATTGTGCCTTACATTTAATTTGTATTTGTATGGGCAAAAATTATTGTATTTTGGTTTAACTGTGATAAATTAATTTTTTTTAGGTAATTGATTTTATAATATTTGTTGTAGGGTATTTGAAGAAATAAAAAAAAAAGAATCAAAGAGCTAAAAAAGAAAACAACGCAAGTGGAGGCAGCTGGACATTTAAAACACTCCACTCACATAAAGTAGCGTTGGCAAGAGAGGATTGGAGCAGCTGGAAAAACACACAGCACAGCAATAAGTGGAGAGCCACACCACAACGCATCAAGCAAACTGGACAAAAAAAACCAGCTAGAGGAGCTCTAAAAGTGGACACACAAAACACTCTCATCTCACGTCGTTGCAAGGTATGGCTAATACAATATTCTTGAGGTAGTATGGGAGCATTACACAACACCAAGAGAAGAGCTGAAAGGAATCTTGTGCTGTGGGGTGGGGCATGAGCTGCTGGAAGAAAAGAAAAAATAAATAAAGGAGCAGGTGAGGCATGGGTTGAACAAAGGAGCAGGTAGCATGGGGCGTGGATAGAAGCAGCAGGCGTTGTTGGTGAGGAAAAAAACAAGAGGTGTGCTAGAAAAAAATATAAAGCAGCGTAAGTAGTGTAATGTGGCCTGAGCTGTGTGTTTGTGCTGTGTAGTGTGGGAGGTAGCTGGCGTGAAGTAACTAACGTGAGTGTGAGGAGTATAGGAGCTGTTGGCTAAAATAAAGCTCTCAACGTTACACCAGGTGAATGTGAAACGTGGAGAGAAAGTGCTGCGTGAATGTGTGAGTGTGCTGTAAAACAAAATAAGAAAAACTTGCGTGTGTGAGTGGCTTTGAGATGCAGGTGTGTGGCGTCAATTGAGAGGTAGCTGGTGAGGAGTTGTGAGTGAGTCTTGCTGGAAAAATAAGAAGAAAAAAATAGCTGCTGTGTGGGTGCCTTGAGTGGAGTGGCGTGAGCAGCGTGAGCTGCTAGTTGTTTGGGAGTGGCTGGATAAAATAAATAAATAAGGAGGCTTGCTGCTATGCTGGTGAGTTAACGTTTTATTGGAGTGGTGTTTGGCTTTGGAAGTAGCTGGCTAAGTTGAGAGTGACATTGGAGCTAGCTGTGTAAGGTGAGCAGAAAGCTTAAAACAAAAAGAAGCAGACCAGGACGTGATTGTGTGAGTGTTGAAGGCTGAAGATCTGCGTTGAGAGCAGCTGGTGAGGAGTTGAGTGTGTGAAGAGTGCAGTTGGATGTTTGTGAGTGTGCTGGAAAATTAAGAAAATAACGTGAGCTTGTGCTGCCTTGAGTGGAGGAGCTGGTTTTGTTGTGTTGGTGTTGTCTGTTGAGTGCAGAGGAAAAAAAACGTGAATAGCTATGTGTGTGTTGCTTTGAAACAAAAATAGGCAGTAGGCAACTTTTGTGAAGGGAGCTGTGAGTGTTAACGTGAACGTGAGCTGTGCAAGTGTGAGTAGCTTGGAGAAATAACACAAAGTCAGCTGGTGTTGAGCAGATGGTGAGTGAACAGTGGAGTGACCAGAAAATTAAATTGTCTACATCAGCTACAGTGGTGTGTGCGTGAAGGTCTAATTCTGTTTGGGTTTGTGAAGAAATCCGAAAATCTCCTTTCCCACATCTGAAAACTCTTGTTCCTATCTTCCATGGCTGATCGTCGGAGCTCAACGTCGGCAGCAGCTTCAATGGATTTTCTTGGCTAATTCATCATAATCCTTCGGTTCAATGGCAAAGGCAGGAGCTTGGCGTTTTTATAGGGGAGTTTTAAACTGCAATTATTTTCTGTCCATTTAATTAATTAGTAATTCATGGATTTTACTATTTAATTATTTGGAGTTGTGTTTTGTGACTGAATTATTATTTGACAATTAATATTGTGTTGATTTCGAATTTAATTTCATTACTTTGTTTTGGGTCAAAATTTTGTATTGAGATTTTAGCGAAATTGGTGATTATTCAAGGTGACTTGAATTATTTGGAACATTTTATCTGTTGCAAGCATTAATTTTGTTTCTTAATTATCGCGTAAAAGTCGAGCATTGGCGTTAGTACCCTTAGTTCTATTTTACTAGACTAGTGGCAGTTAGTAATTTGGGATTTTTGAAAAATATTTTTGTAACAATTCGAGGTGGCTCGGTTGTTAAATTAAAAGCTCGATTTTAATTCTTTGTTTAATTGTTTTAAACTCCCATATCTGTTTGAGCGACGATTGCCTGCGTTATTGAACTGGAGGATTGCGTTTATCATCGTTAATTAATTGTGTTTCTTTTCTTATTTAATTCACTCATTGTTATTTCAAATTACTCATTTAAATTTTAAAAACACCAAAAACAAGTCCTTAGTGTTATTTTAATTCGTTGCAAATTTAGCGGTAATTTTTCAAATCAAACCCCATTTTATCGTTTAGGTTGCATTGCATTTAGTTACTTAGGAATTAATTTCATCTTTAGGTTCCTCAAAGTGAACGACCCGAGTTGCGCTATACGCAATCCTTGGTTAAATTTTTGAAGTAACCCCAAGGCGACAATCGGACGGAGAAAAAAGGTTATTTCAACATACTTCCTGAATTCTCTTTTGCTGAAATTTGTAAAGTTCTTGTTGAGAGCATTGTTCTTATCCCGAAATCCACGAGGATTGATGAGGTACTTTTTCTGTATTTTTTTTCTTGTTTCATACTACTGTTAAATCTGAATTTTAGTTGTTAATCTTGTTAATTATAGGCTAATTTGCCATGGGTGTCAATTTGAACTTTTGAACTTGACAAACTAGAAGACCATATGCTAACCTAGTCGAATAACTCTACTCCCTGTCTTTTCGTCTCGTAGATCCATCAACTTGTTTTTTTTAATAATATATATAGAAGTTGTTCTGGTTGATGCATTTGTCAACATTGTCGACTGCTTCCCTTTTTATCTTTGCATTTACTATCTACTTTGTTACGCTTTTCCGCTTGGGTGTGTCAAAGCGTGATATAAGAAATTAAAAAAGGGTTTCATGGTTGTTACTTATCAGACTTAAAGCTTTATTATTTTGGATTTGCTTTTGTTTGATTGATCAATGGTTGAAAACCTAAGCTCAAGCCCAATTGACTTCAAGTCAAGTTCAATTGAATATATTTTTTGTTAGAAGAAGTCAAAAGTAGAATCATATTAGGATTATCTCTATAAGAGTTAGTTTCGTATATGAACACTAGTATGAATCATATTAGGATTATCTCTATAAGAGTTAGTTTCCTGCATAAACACTAGTCAAAATCTATCTATAAAACATCACAATGTACATCAATGAAATCAATGAAAAAGAGATTCAAACCCAATATGTCTTTGTCTATTTTTCTTTATCTGCTTAACTTGGTATCAAAGCCATTATTTTGATCCTGCAAAGGACTCCATTGGTTTAACCTCATCATCATAACCGCAACCATCAACTATAAGCGTAGCGCTCTCGATCCTTCTTCTTCTTCTACTCCACAAAGAAGGAAGCGCGATCGACTTCACAAAGAAGGAAGCCACCGGTAATCCAACTTTGGCGATCGAATCCAATGGGGTCTTCATACCAAATCGGATCGGTCGGGTTTAAAATGTTCTCACCGCAATATGACCGACATATTGAGGAGGAGTGTTTTCATATTGTAGGTTTTCGAATGGTGACTTAACAACCCGAAAAGAAAAATCAAGGCGCATGTACCTCGATCTAGTAAAGGCTTACCGCCACAGCAACCCTCGGCCACCAACGGCAACGCCATAGAAACTAGAGAGCATGGAGCTTTTTTCGCAGCAGGTTTTGGAAGAAAAGAGGGCGGCGGCTCGTTGAAAGGGACGAATGAATCAGGTATAGGGTTTGGGGTTTGTAATTTATCCCCAAACCCTTTAATTTCTAGCCCCAATTTTTTTAAAACTGAAAGTTTTTATGATAATTGTAGCCCACCAAATTTTCAGAATAGCCAAATTGACTCCAACCACTTATAACCTTTTCGGAAAAATCAGAAAACTGCATATATTGTCCAAGAACCCAATAATCCGAAATGTACTCAATGGCTCTTTGATTGTGGAGCCACCGATACGATGACCTTTGACCATACAGATATCGTAAACCCAACACCACCTAAAAAAAAAACAAATCCAAACCGCCGATGGTAATTACGCATCTGTTCAAGGTGCGGGATCAGTAGAACTTTCTCCAACACTGAAACTATCTCATTGTCTATATGTCCCGTCACTCACCTGTAAATTACTATCCATAAGCCAAGTAACTTGAGAATTGAACTGTAGAGTGATTATGAACCCTGGTTTTTGCTTATTACATGATATTCAGACTCAGGAGATCATTGGACGTGGCACTGAGCGAGATGGGCTCTACTACGTCGATGAGGTAGCTCAAACGGGAACCACCCTTCTATCTAGAACCACAAACCGTGAGAGTTCGCTTTGGCACCGGCATCTAGGTCACCCGTCTCCTGCCTATTTTAAAGTACTTTTTCCTCATTTATCCAATGATGATTCATGTGATACGTGTGTACTAGCAAAGAGTCATAGGAAATCTTTTCTTTCTAGTAACACTCGGGTGGAACATGTCTTTGATTTAGTGCATTCGGATGTGTGGGGTCCAGCCCCGAACACGGGAAATAATATGTTTAAATTCTTTTTGATTTTTATGGATGATTGTACCCGTATGACTTGGGTTTACTTCCTTAAACACAAGTCTGAAGTCCCTCAAAAATTTGTCCACTTTTACAATATGATTCACACCTAGTACCAAAAAGCCATAAAGATCCTTAGAACTGATAATGGAGGAGAATACGTCAATCAGACCATGCAAACCTTCTTCCAAGAAAAAGGGTTAATATATCAAACCACCTGTCCAAATACACCACAACAAAATGGAGTGGCAGAACGAAAAAACCGAATTATACTTGAGATCACCAGAGCCCTATTACTTGAATCTCATGTACCCCGTTCATTCTGGCCAGAAGCCATTGCAACCGCTGTATACATCCTCAATCGCCTACCTACCAAAATACTTGACCTAAAAACACCCTTCGACACGCTCTCCGTTCACACCCAAAAACCAACCCCACAGTCTCTCCAACCTCGTATTTTTGGCTGCTCAGTCTTTGTCCACATTCCTAAGTCTGAGCGTTCTAAATTTGATCCTTGTGCACTCAAATGCGTGTTTGTGGGATATGGGGTTAATCAAAAAGGTTATAGGTGTTACTATCCTTCCTCTCGTCGCATGTTCACCACTATGGACTGCGACTTCCTTGAAACTGAATACTTCTATTCCACCCAACCCAGTGGTCAGGGGGAGAAGTCTGAAGTCGACACACTGAGTTGGCTCTTAAGCCCTATTTCATCAATTCTTGAGCCCACCAGACTAGCCACCACCTCAGAAGACGTAGCGGTGCCCATCAATGAACTCGAATCACCCCAAGTTCCTCAGTCTGATGTTTCTTCAAAGGTAACAACCCCTATTCAGAATAACTCTGCTGTTTTACATTTTAACCAGTCTTATGCAACACACCAAACCAAACAACATAGTCTACCCAGGGGTATGCGTTGCCGCCACGGAGTACACGGGGAATACCACCCATAAGATACTCACCTGAGCATGTCTCCAGAAAGTTCAAATACCCGATTGCCAATATAGTAAGGGGGAGCTTGTCTAAAGAAGCTAAGGCGTTTACCTCAGCACTGTATGCTGAAGCAATTCCTAGAACAGTTGAAGAAGCGCAGAAAAAGAAAAAGTGGTGTGAAGCAATGGATGTTGAGATGAGTGCCTTAGAAAAGAATGGTACGTGGGACAAGTGTCAGCTGCCAATGGGAAAGAAAACAATTGGGTGTAGATGAGTCTATACCGTCAAACACAAGGCAGATGGAACAGTGGAAAGATACAAAGCTCGACTAGTGGCGAAAGGGTATACTCAGACATATGGGGTAGATTACTCTGAAACCTTCAATCCAGTTGCAAAGCTTGATACTATAAGGGTAATTTTTTCCTTGGCAGCGAATCTAGATTGGCCATTACACCAATTTGATGTGAAGAATGCTTTTTTGCATGGGGAATTGAAAGAAGAAGTTTATATGGAAGCACCACCTGGTTTTTCCTATGGATTCCAACAGAATGAGGTATGCCGTCTAAAGAAAGCACTCTACGGGTTGAAACAATCCCCACGAGCCTGGTTCGGAAGATTTACGGTAGGAATGAAACGTCTTGGCTACAAACAGAGTAACTCTGATCATACTCTGTTCTTGAAAAGAAGAGGTGAGAAGATTACTTGTCTGATCATCTATGTAGATGATATGATCTTCACTGGGAATGACCTAGAAGAAATAAGAAGTCTCAGGGAGCACTTGTTCGAAGAATTTGAAATGAAAGATCTGGGAGGACTCAAGTACTTCCTGGGCATAGAAGTGTTGAGGTCAAGAAGAGGAATATTTATCTCTCAGAGGAAGTATGTGTTGGATCTTCTTGCTGAAACTGGACTTTTAGACTGTAAACCAGCTGAGACATCGATGATGATGAATCATGGTTTGAAAATTAAAAAAGAAGCAAAATCTGCTGATCGCGGAAGATATCAGAGACTGGTAGGACGACTAATATATCTCGCCCATACTAAACCAGACATAGCATATGCAGTCGGAGTCGTAAGCCAATTTATGCACGAACCATAGGTGCAACATATGGACGTCGTTATCAGAATTCTCAGATACTTGAAGGGAACAATCGGGAACGGGGTTTTGTTTCAGAAGAATGGAAACCTAGAAGTGAAGGTTTACACTGATGCAGACTGGGCCGAAAATCCAGTAGACAGAAGGTCAACTTCAGGGTACTTCTCTCTTGTTGGAGGGAACCTAGTAACCTGGAAAAGCAAGAAACAAAAGGTGGTAGCATTGTCGAGTGCAGAAGCAGAGTTCAGGGGCATAGCTAAAGGTTTGACATAATTGCTCTGGCTTGTGAAGTTGTTGACAGAATTGGGTTTTCCGCCTAGAGATGCTTGTGAGTTGTTATGTGACAATAAGGCAGTTATCAGCATTTCGGAGAATCCAGTACAGCACGACAGAACCAAACATGTGGAGGTTGATCGACATTTCATTAAAGAGAAGTTAGAAGACGGAATTGTCAGCCTACCATATGTTCGATCGGAAGACCAGCTAGCTGATATTTTTACTAAGGTAGTTGTGGGACGAACTTTTCATTAAGCTCTATGCAAGTTGGGTGTTGGTGATCCTACCGCCCAACTTGAGGGGGAGTGTTAGAAGAAGTCAAAAGCAGAATCATATTAGGATTATCTCTATAAGAGTTAGTTTCGTATATGAACACTAGTATGAATCATATTAGGATTATCTCTATAGGAGTTAGTTTCCTACATAAACACTAGTCAAAATCTATCTATAAAAACATCACAATGTACATCAATGAAATCAATGAAAAAGAGATTCAAACCCAATATGGCTTTGTCTATTTTTTCTTTATCTGTTAAACATTTTTTGGTGTTAAAAATTAAATTAATGCTCTTCATTCATATTGAAAATCAAAGTTCAAAATTAGAAAACAACACCTCGAGATCCATCCCATTCAACTCGAGTTGAATATGTTGATTTCGGATCGAGCCAAAGCAAGTCTTAGTTCCTACTCAAATTATATCCTCTACTAACAAAAGCAAAAATATCATCGGACTTGAATTATATTGATGATATTTGCTCTTGTTTGAGTTCATATATTTAATATTTTCTTTCTCTTATTAAATTAAACTACAGACCTTTGCATTATCAATATTCATCATCATCATCATCATCATCACCCACGAAATCTCATGATGAAGGCGAGGATCCTGAGAGGTCCGATAATCGCAGCCTTATCCCTATCGAAGAGAAAGGCATTTCCAGGTGGACCCGCATGCAAATGAGACAATATAAGAATGATGCAGATGCAAAACAATAACAAAGGAAAAGAATGGGAGTACCGAAGGAGGATAGATCTGCGAGGCTAGTATTATAAAAAGTTCATCCCTCTTTGTCACTCACCAAATAAAGGGATTGGGAAACTGGAACAGTTAATCCTTTACCCTTATCCGATCACGCCAAACTTTCCTATTCTGAGCAACTACCTTATTAAGGGCTAACTCTGACATATCCGTCTTGATCACAAATAAGTAAAAATGTACTCCAATATGGCCAACTCCAAAAGAAAGAAATGCCGCCAACGGAAAGATCAAATTTTGTCTGCAGAAAAAGTAAAAATGTACTCCAATATGGCCAACTCCGAAAGAAAGAAATGCCGCCAAAAATTAAATTCAGCAACTTATAGAAAAACCATGTCAGCAGATGTGTGAACATTGTTTCCTTAATTCATTTGAAAAATTCAAGCAAAACTGAGAAGAAAATTCATATTTTCTTTTAAGCATATAAATTATTAAGAGATCTAAAACATAACAGATAAATATAGCTTGCAGCCTGGTCAAAAATTAACGGCATGTCACTATAAGCACGTTGTAGGCAATGCATCATTAGACTTCAGTGACGACGATAATTTTAACTTTTGAAGAAATAGCACTGTTGTACAACAATCTGATTGCATCGTTAAATGTGACACTTTAAACTCCCTGATGTAAATCCAATTTCACGTATTGCAAAATTGTCAAATTTCTTATATATTCCTAAGGTTTCATATGCCAATTACACCCAATGACCCAGTGATCAGCTTTAGACATGGAAACCGGTGACTGTTCCAACTTTTTTGGTGAATAGAAACGACTGTTAGTTTTACAAACGGAAAACAACAGAAAGAAAGCAGCTAATACTTCGAATCACATCAACCCTTAATCAAGTAACCATACTAAAATCGGATCGTGAGAGCAACCCTCAATCTTTCCAAGCAGAGGAAACAACCAAAAATTCAAACTTTCAAACTTCCCCTTTTCCTTATTTAGCTGATTGACACTACAGCCCAATAAAAATAGATTCCCTAGGTACATTCACACGTTCATGTAATTCCTCTCTTTCACATTTCCAGAGGCTAATCAAAATCAGAAATCGCAAGTGCATGTTGGTGATCGATTAAGGAGTCACCGTCCAGATATCGGCAGGGACGAGCATGATGATGGAGAGAGAACAGAACCACGTGTAACCTACGGTGAAGAGCACGTAGCGAGGCACCTCCGGTCCGGCAAAGTACCTGAGGTCAAAATCACCATGCCTAGGGTTAAAGGCAGCGAGATCACGTAAAACACCCACATCTCTCCTTCTCCTCCTCCTCATCCGAAGAGACTTAGGAAGTTAATCGGACCCTGTAAATCGGATCGGATCTCTCTGCAATGGCTTGCTCTGTTTTGATTTTCGGTTATCAATATTCAGACTTTGATAATTACAACAAAGTACTTTCCCTTCTACCCATTTGTATTATACGCCATTCATATTGCCTTGAGAAAAAAAAAAGAAAAGAAAAAAGGTCTCTGGCTTGCTTGTTGAGTTGTATATAAGATTGAAGTTAATAAAGAGAAGAAAAGGACTATTACGAGAAAACAACTAATTGAATGCTAATAAATTTTAATTTCTTTATTTTAGTTTGACTAATCTCTTAAATTTAAATATTAATTGATTTCTTAATTTAAGTTGGACTATTTTTACACAAATTAACTATGAATCAATTTTAATTTCTTAATTTAAGTTCAATTATCTTTCATAATTATAGTTAAAATAGAAGAAGACTTCTAATTCAATGCTCAATATAAAACGAACTAGAATACATAATGTTATTGTTTTCAAACAATTAAACAATAGTTTAGGTTCTTTGTTCCCGATTATAATTTGTACTAAGCTCAACTACAACTAATTGAATACTAATGAGTTTTAATTTCTTAATTTGAGTTAGACTATCTTTTAAAATTAAATATTGATCAATTCAAATTTTCTAGTTTAAGTTAGATTATATTTTCACAAATTAACAATGAATCAACTTCGATTTCCTAATTTAAATTAAACTATCTTTTCACAATTAGACTTAATATACAAGAAGACTTCTAACTCATTACTCAATATAAAAGAAGCTAGAGCACGTAACTTAATGTTATTGTTTTCAAACAATTATATAATAATTGAAGATATGCAGTTGAAGTTCTTTTTCTCAATTATAATTTTACTAAGCTCGGCTACAACCAAAGGTATGTTTATTCTATTTTATTAGCATGATTTCATTGGTTTCTAAATCATAGAAATTATAATTTTCTGCTTTTTCCTTCTTCTTTTTTCTTTTGGTCGTAGAGAAAGTTATGAAGAAGACAAGTAGATGTTGGTCAAATCTTCTACCGGAGTTATTGGACATTATTGAAGATGAGATTGTCGTGTGCACTGATAAATTACGTTTTTCTTGTGTTTGCAAAATCTGGCAATCTATGGCTGAGATACCTAATCATAACGAAATACCATGGTTGGTGGTACCAAATTATAAATCCAATACCGTCTCATCATCCTATGGATTGCTTAATTTACTAAACAATAAGGTTTACAATATTGATCTGGAAGAAGCCAAGGGGAAACTATTTAAAGGTTCATCACATGGTTGGCTCGTTGTAGTTGATCGTATATCTACTACGATTAATCTCATAAATCCCATTACAAAAGCTCAAGTGCAGCTTCCACCAAGACACAAGTTCCCTGATGTTATAAGATATCAGCCAGGAGAAGACGAAGACCTCACATATTGGGATTTTCGTGGACACAAAATTTTAACAGGATCTTCTTCTGATGCTAATTATTATGGATTGCATAGGGTTATTTTATCTTCTAATCCGAGTTCAAATAACTACATAGCTGCTTCGATATACGATCAGTACTCTAAATTGGCATTTTGCAGGATGGGAGATACAGAATGGATTAATATAGATGATGGAACAAATTACGACGATATTATTTTTCATAAGGACGAATTATATGGTTTTAGCAGTGGGATGAGTCTTTCAATTTTTGATGTTAGTTCTTGGATACCAAAACTCAAAGAGGTTATACCATTCCCAAAAGGTGAATCTGGTATTTTGGTCATATTTGGTAAAGCATTCGGTCAAATTTTATTGCTACTACGGAGGTTAAAGCGGACGAAACACAACAAAAGACAAATAACTCGATACTTTAATGTCTACAAGTTGCATAGAAGTGATAAATCATGGTCGAGTTGTCAGAAATCGGAGGTGGGTTGGTATTTGTGGGATTAAATAGCTCATTCTCTGTATCATCAGTTAATTTACCATCAGGATGGAGAGGAAATAAAATCTATTTTACAGATAATCTTTTTGATTTTCTGGAAGAAGATGTTAGAGGTGGATACGATTTTGGTATTTACGATATGGTGGAGAAAGATATTTATAGATTTGAGGATTATACATCTAATCAATCGATATGGCCTCCACCAGTATGGATTATGTTAAATTCTTCTTAATTTAAAAATATCTTTCCTTTTGTTGTCATATTTAATTTTTTATATATGTATTCGTTATTTCTTAATTTATCATTTATAAATAAATAATCTTTTAAAATTTTTGTTATTTTTTATTTGAATGCATGCATATTACAGAATTTGATTTTAGATAATTATTGGTGTATAAGTAATTAGCATCATCGAAGAGAATATATGTGGCGAATTCTGATCACCAATCTAAGCCTAGTACATGATGAGTAACAAACCTCTTATCAGAGACATTTCAAGAATGACAGTATGCCCAAAAAGATTAATAGTTGCATTAGGTTTGGCAAAATATCCTGGGTCTAATCTTTTGTTGTTGTCAGTCGAGGTGGCTGGATAGACGTCGTCCTCTAATCCCCTACCGTTCTTGCTTCTAAAATCTTCAATCATCTCTCTCGAACTGCGCTCTGTTTCGATATTATTATATTAGAAGGTAAAATTAAAGAGGATTCGACGAGAAGATCTTCTCATTATCCGGTTCAACTTAACGTTCTTTTCAGTATTTTCTGCTGCCCAATTTGCGAAAGTAAATCGTGAGAGTTCGAACACTGTCTCATTAAAGAACTAAAACATTCAATTTGGAGAATTGGGCTTCTTCTGTTACAATGTTTTAGGGGAAATAATCAGAAATTGGACTTTAATTTGTATTTGCAGGCTTATACTTGGAGTGCGACGTGTAATCTTGGGGAGATGGGACGGGGGTAAAAACTTCTAATGGCCTTCCCCTTCCTGAGTCTGAAGCTGCCTCATCTTGGATTTGGGAGAAGTGAATCTACAGTGATGTTAGAAACCAGTTGCTTCTGAATGAACCAGAACTGAGAAACCAGGTTTTCTATTATCAACCTCAGAATTCCTTGCGGCCGTTGAAATAGTTCTTAAGAGCAAACTTTGTAAGAGTATGGTCATTTTCTGCGTTGGAGTTCGTCTGTGATTAGGCAAACCCATATATTGTTCTAATTTGTGGCCTTTTCAATATCACGCAAGCTTCTGTTTTATTCGATTATTTTAAGTTAACAAATTGAAGTTGAAACTGTTATTTGATTAAGAAGTGATAGAGCATACAGTGACAAAGTGTGGGATTACGCGTATATCAAACCGATAGCTTCTTTTCCCTAGTAGAATAGGCCATGAATAGAAGCTATATGACTACAGCATTATCTCTTTACATTTTACACAATAACCACTGTTTCTTTTCTTTTGCCTCTAATCTTTTGTTGGATTATCGTATTGCCTACAACTATTCTGTTATCTTTATGCAATGTGGGATGAATCTATATTGAAAAGGTGCTATAATCTTTGCAAATGGGTCAATTAAAGCCAGTTTGCACTTCTTTAGCATTACATTTTAAACTTGATACTGGTGCGTTACCTAGTTCAGACATAGAGAAGGATTACATGAAGCAAGCTTCTTACTTTACTATACTTGGCTGTGCCAAAAGAATAGGACATGTCGTGGACTCCACACTTCTGTGCAGAGACTTGGAAGAAGCAATCCTGTCGATGCAGGGAGGAAAATACAGCTTATAATAGTGGGAGTCAAAAGCATCAAAAGATTCAAATTGATGTTGTTGACACAAGACTGGGAGAACAAAGCCAGTGATGTTGGATGGAATCCAGAGAGGTGTAATAAGATTATGGTTCTTTACATGAGCCCTCTAAAGGAGGTAAAGCTGAAAAAGCTAATTGCTGATGCATCACCTTGCTGCGGAAGAGGATGAAGGAGAATGACTGTGATACCTAACATATTTTATCAGCAGCTACAGGTCAGAAATGATGACAAAATGAAGGTTTTGTTTTGCTTTGCCATGTGGGTATTAAGAGGCTATACAAATAAAACTCAACAAATTGTACGGTCAAGGTCTCTATGTCAATCTAACATTATTTGTTTCAACTATGCTTTTCATCAATATAGTCTCAATTGATGAGAAGAAAATACTAAAACTTAAAATTTGTATTTTGGTATCAATTAAAGTGTTTGATGAACATCGACAATGTTTGAGAAGGAAACAAGAGGCTATGACGTAGGAGTAAAGCTTTGTCACCCAGCAGAACATGATTGCCAATTTGGGCAGAACTTCCAAAAGATATTTCGTAAATAAAAGAAAGGATTTATAGCTGCTTAATACACACAGAAATGGTAGCAATAGAATCAATGTACAAATTTAATAAGAGGTTGGCTCGCATGTACTCTAATCCATCAGACAAATAAGCTCCATAGCTGCCAACAGAAGCTGCAACTAATCCGTATCACCTTTGCCTATCTGTGAAATTGCAGAAGATTCCAGCCTGATTCTCCTTCAGAATCCCGAGGTTCAAGTTTTCTCGATTCCAGACCATTTTCATTGCATTCTGTAGGCTTGCATTCAGGCTTATGGCCTATAGTTCCATGGGAAAATATCTGTTCAGAATCTGCATTATGCACCATTCAGCAGTGATGAAAACTCAAATGAGATTTAATACTAGAGATTGGCCGTAATTCAAATGTCCATGCTACATAAAATCAGAATAAATTTAAAAATCTGAAACCATCAAAGAAGAAAGTATCTTCAGAAATTGATTCATCAGACAATGCAAAATGAATGAAAACCATTAGTTGTAAGGTTTGACATAGTTGATTCTCCTGTCACCTTAAGTAATTTCTCAACGGGTATCTTTTCTAGCTAAAAAGAACAACAAGAACAAGTTCTCCATTGGATCACAACAAGAAACGGTGTAAATAAATAGAGCAGAAAGGTGTTAGTGTTGAAGATGTTAAGCTTGGACAACTCATTTGTAGAATTGATTCTTACCTCAGACAACCATTAATAATTTAATACTAGTCAACAACAATAGAGATCACAATCTTCTGAAAAGACTAGTACTTTCGGCGAACCATTCCTAAATCTGTCTTCTATCTGTGAAAAAGGACAAAATGAAAAGGCATTAACCTTTTGGGAAAGTTTTAACACATTTTCAACTCAATAACACTTATTTTATATGATAACGAATCAACTCTTATGGGCCCTCATCAAACCATAACACTATCTTTCTTGTTTGGTAGTTTTATATAAGATCTAAATCCATCATCAATACAATCAAAGAAGCAAACAATCAAACAGAAAGTGAACGATCTGAAACCAGATCCCCAACCAACCCTAACAAACCCAAAACCTGAACCAAAACTAAACATCAAAAACAAGAAACGGTAGGTAATTTTGAACTTACAAATTACAATTCATACACTTTTTTCAAATCCAAGTTCCAAAATTTACAACTCCAAAAAAATTTACAACTCCAAAAAATTTTACAACTCATACACTTTTTTCAAATCCAAGTTCCAAAATTCTATGATAAAACACTATATTAAAAAAAAAGCGCACTTTGTTATCCCAAGCCAGTCTTTACAAGTAATGAAGGTAGAATGGGCTTACCTTCTCACTACATAGACCTATGCAAGACACTGACAAAAAAACAACTAGATGCAGAAGTTAAACAAATAGAATTCATATTCTTATCAAACATAGCCATATATAAAGCCAGTCTAGGAAGCTCATCCAAATGTTCTGCCATCGATTTAGATCGTTGAGTGATGGAATCACGTTATACTCAAAACAAAGTACAAAATTCAATGTCAATGAAAGAGGCATAAACTTTCCAGTTCCAAATGCAATGTGCAAATTGGTAATGTCACTTTTGACATTATTAAAAGCAAGCTCATAACCTTCAAGACACATACCATTTCAATAATATAAATGAGCAGTCTTTTCTTTGCCTGACTTGTCTAAGCTTTGCTTAAAGCAAGAACTAGTAGTTTCCGAATAAATTACCGCCCACAATAATTTCTCTGCCAAAAAGAACAAAACAGAGAACAATAAGAACATATGGGGAAAAGTATCCTCGTCTCCTTTCACTGTAACCACTAAAACCAAATGAAGCAGGTTCCATACATCAGCTACAACTGGTTTCTTGGATTGATCATAACTTGGTACAATTTTTCATGGTTTCCAAGAACACTATCACTAGAAGGGCTATTCTATGATAACTTTGACCCATTTGACTTACTGACTTAAAGGATTCCATTGCTATCCAAAAAACAAAGCTTTCTGCTCATATTAAATGACTATGCAAACTAACCGAGTGCGGCCAATCCGGTAATGTTCCTATTAGGAACAGGATCACACTAAAAGCCATTACAAAGTTAGTAATCGTTGCCATTCCAATTACCAGTGTAGTTGTTGGGATCGGATGTTACGTTTCTTTGAAGTTCCTGGGCGATGAATAGCTTTTGAGCTCTATTAGCAAGAGGTCAAGGGTTTTCTTTTTGTTTTGAAGCGGCAGCGAACACAACAATGTCTCAAAGTTGCCACGTTGAGAGTATAATAATCCCAAACATACATTGGTAAACTTGATGGTTACGTTCATATTGTATCAGTTTGTATTAGTTGTTACGGTTCATGCATTACATGTTTTTCATTAATCTTTGGTTTTTGATTGATTCTTTTATACAATTGCAGTTTCAACATGCAATAAAGCAAAATGATGCAACCTTTCTGGTATGAGAAACCATAACAAGGCCAAGAAGACAAATTAGACCTTCCAAGTTAGCAACTATCAATGAATCGATTGAAGTACTGAGCACATTCTCAAGATTTAATGCCCCTCAAGTGATAGGCCCAGTTACCTGATGTTAGTGTAATAACACTTAAGAATGTGAAAGATATTTCCCAGCAAGCAACACAGAGTTTAATTTGCATTTATATCAATCTAAGCTTCTAGAACTGAAACCCTATAAACAGATAACTTCCCTAAAAGAGATTGGAAGTTCATAGAACAAAAACACTCACACAGAGAAAAAAAGCCTAATTTTCAACAACCCTAGATGCAGAAAATTCAAACAACAAGGCCAGAGGATCTTACAACCAAAAACAATCAAAAAACAAAGAAACCAGATGGGAAAAGTGAAAAAGGAAATCAAAAGAAGTACCTGATCAGGGTAATTAGCCTTGCTTCCAAAGAACAAGGCCCTTTAAGACACCACAAAACAGAGCTTCCAAAAACACCAAATGAGTGCAGGAACCAGCTCCAAGAGACAAGACAGACAGATTCCAGAAGACTCCACCAGAGTAAGGGCATTACTTCCAATGTTCTACACACAAAAGCAGCATAGTATAGGACCAGGAATAAACTTCCAGAGCTAAGATAAACATCCCAATAAAAACGCAACGAAATACTTCCAAACTAGACCCCACCAATTAAAACTACACTTACTAGAAATCCAACACCCCAGAAGAGTCGCACACCTTCATAAAACTACAACTAGACAAGAGACATGCAAAAGGTAACACCACAACAGGAGTATAAGGCTACGAATTCGACAAATCATTGAAGAGGAAATTTATAACAATATATAGCTAGGGCAAGCGCGAGAGAAAGAAACAATATGATTTCAACACCAATTCAAATTTGTTAAATTTGCCCATGGTTAAACAAACGAAGGAAGTGAAATTTGCCCATGATTTCAACACCAACTCGTTTGTTTAACCGTGCGCAAATTAGTAAAGAGCATACCTCAGCTAGGAAGGAGACGTTCCAGGAATTAATGCAAAAGGAGGATAGAAAGAGTTGAGAAGAATAGGCGCAAGATCGAAGAAGTGAAGTGGGAGGCAAAATCAAAGGAACGAGGAGCATCGGCTTGGCTGGCGCCGAGAGTTTTAATTAAAACGTTGACGTTTTAATTATGGAACAGCACAGACACGGAACAGCTTATCTGATGCCGGAAGAAAAAGATTATCGCAAGAAAACAACTAATTGAATATTAATGAGTTTTAATTTTTAATTTGAGTTAGACTATCTTTTTCAAATTAAATGTTGATTAATTCAGACTTTTAAATTTAAGTTAGATTATATTTTACAAATTAACTATGAATCAATTTCAATTTCTTAATTTAAATTAAACTATCTTTTCATAGCTAGACTTAATATAAAAGAAGACTTTTAAATCAATGTTTAATATCAAAGTAACTAGAACATACGTCAATTAATGCTATTGTTTTCAAACAATTATATAATAATTGAAGATATGTAGTTGGGGTTCTTTATTCTCAATTATAATTTTGCTAAGCTCGAGTACAAGCAAAGATATGCTTATTTTATTGTATTAGCCTGACTTCATTGGTTTTAAGTTGGAGAAATTATAGTTTTTACTTTTTCTTTGTTTTTTTTGTCTTAGGGAAAGTTATGAAAAACGTAAATAGAAGTTGGTCAAATCTTCTACTAGAGTTATTGAACATTACTGAAGATGAGATTGTGGTGTGTACTGATAAATTATGTTTTTCTTGTATTTGCAAAATCTGACAATCTATAACTGAGATACCTAATTAGAATGAAATGTCATGGTTGGTGGTACCAAATTATAGATCCAATGTCGTCTCATCCTCATATGGATTGCATAACTTACTAAACAATAAGGTTTACAATATTGATCTGGAATAAGCCAAGGGGAAAATATTTAAAGGTTTTTCACATGGTTGGCTCGTTATGGTTGATCGTATGTCTACTACGATTAATCTCATAAATCTCATTACAAAAGCTCAAGTGCAGCTTCCACCAAAACACAAGTTTCCTGAAGTTATAAGATATCAGCCAGGAGAAGAAGAAGACCTCACATATTGGGATTTTCATGCATAGGAAATTTTAACAGGATCTTCTTCTAATGCCAATTATCATCGATTGCACAGGGTTATTTTATCTTCTAATCCGAGTTCAAAAAGCTACATAGCTGCTTCAATATACGATCAGTACTCTAAATTGGCATTTTGCGGGAGGCGTCTGAATGGATTAATATAGATGATGAAACGAGTTACGATGATATTATTTTTTATAAGGACGAATTATATGGTTTTAGCAGTGGGATGAGTCTTTCAATTTTTGATGTTAGTTCTTGGACACCAAAACTCATAGAGGTTATACCATTCCCAAAAGGTAGATATGGGTATTTTTTGTCATATTTGGTAGAGCATTCCGGTCAAATTTTATTGATACTACGGAGATTAAAATGAGAGGAAACACGAAAAAGAGAAATAACTTGATACTTTAATGTCTACAAGTTACATAGAAGTGATAAATCATGGTCATAGTTGTTAGATATTGGAGGTGGGTTGGTATTTGTGGGATTAAATAGCTCATTTCCTGTATCATCGCTTAATTTAACAGCGGGATGAAGAGGAAATTAAATCTATTTTACAGATAATCTTTTTTATTTTCTAGAAGAAGATGTTGGAGGTGGATACGATTTTGGTATTTGCGATATGGTGGAGAAAGATATTTATAGATTTGAGGATTATACATCTAATCAGTCAATATGGCTTCCACTAGTATGGATTACGTTAAATTCTTCTTAATTTAAAAATAACATTTTCTTTTGTTATCATATTTAACTTTTAATTTATGTATTCGTTATTTCTTAATTTATCATTTATAAATAAATAATATTTTAAAAATCTTGTTATTATTTTATTTGAATGCATGCATATTATAGAATTTGATTTTAGAAAATTATTGTTGTATAAGTAATTAGCATCATCCAAGAGAATATACATGGGAATTCCGATCACCAATCTAAGCCTAGTACGAACTTCTCGTCATAAACATTTGAAGAATGATAGCCTTCCCAAAAGATTAACACTGTGTTTGGTTATCATTTTAGTATGGACAGAATAAAAAAGCATGCTCCATCTCGATGAAAATGTGTTTGATTGCGTTTGGACGAGCAAAAAATAGTATCAACGACGAAAATACCTGCAACATAATATGATTGGAAAGATGTAATTCATTGATTATTTTATAATTGTATCAATATTTATTTGAAGTGTATTTGTAATTTTTAATTGTATCAATAATAAGAAAATTAATTTCATATAATAATAACAATAATAATAATAAGTGCAAAATTTACTAATTATTATTATTATTATGGTTATTAAAATTTATAATAATAATTATTATTATTAATAACAATAATTAATAATAATAAGATAATTAATTTCGTATAATAAAATTAATAATAATAATAGGTACAATAATAATAATAATAAGATAATTAATTTTGTATAATAAAATTAATAATATTAATAATAAAAGAATAATAATAAGAAGAAAATTTATAACAATAAATAATAATAATAATGACAATAATTAATAATAATAATAATAACAATAATTAGTAATAATGATAATATTAATAATAAGAAGTTTAAAATTTATAATAATAATAATAAGATAATTAATGTTGTATAATAATAGTAATAATAAGATAATTAATTTTGTATAATAATAATAAGAAGAAGAAGAAGAAGAAGAAGAAGAAGAAGTTGTTGTTCAAATTTTACAATATAATAATAATAATAATAATAATAATAATAATAATAATAATAATAATAATGAGTTTAATAATATAATTAAAAATAAAAATTGTTTATGTGGGGAGGGGTATTTCTGATATTTCTATATGTGTGTTGTTTTTGTATTTATGACAAGAAATCTTGAACCACAGCTTTGAAATGAACAAAAATTTCTATTTTTATCTTTTAAAGATGGAACAAAAATAAGTGTGGACAATAAGTAAACACGGAGCACATAACTTTTGTGTCCTTTCATCTGTCGTCACTCCCAAAGACAGTAACTAAACGTAAGATAACAGTGGCATTAGGTTTGGCAAAATAGCCTGGGTCCAATCTTTTGTTGTTGTCAGTCCAGAGGTGGCTGGATCGACCTCGTTACTTGTCCAAATGCGCTTGATGGCTCAAAATAGGGAAAGTTAATTATCCTTTCGTTTGTCTCCTTATGTTTGTGAATCAAGAAACGGGTGGACACGTATTTTCTAACTTAGATGGCACGAAGGCTTGAATGCTCTCTCATATCTGCCGACAGTTATCCTGTTATGCAAGTTAATCGGAGGAGTTAAGATCAGTAAACAACTCCAGGAGAAGTTTCACAAGTCATTCTTTCTGCACTAATTAACATCTCCTAACAAGTTTGTGTCGGTGTCTACATGATTGCTGTTGCACTTTATGTGGCACGATTGAAAGAAATTTTAAGAGTGTCTTTGGACCAACTAAAAATGTATGACCGAGTACGTGAAGGATCCTAAAAGTATGAAATAACAAACTTCAACTAAAAAAGTATGACTGATTAGATATACAATATTAAAAATATGAAAATTTTGTATATATACTTATTGAAAGAATTGCTATTGGTAGTTGAAATTTTCTTATCATTTTGTTTTTTTCTCTTCTATCTTGCTTGATTTACAAAGTTGGGTTATCTATAAGTAGAAGCTGAAGTGTCCTAGAATTTTCTTGCAGGATTTGCCAAAGACTAGGGACTTTTCGTAAAGATGGACTCAGAGATCACTTCATTTCAGTTCCCAAAAGCTTGAAGTTCAAAGGTTTTTGTGAAATATGTGGAATGGTACCCATTCTCCATTTTTTGACAAAAAATTTTTAAACTTCGAGCGTTTGTGAACTGCAATGCTGTAACCCTGGAATCCATCTTTATGAAACTTTAGTCTCTCTAGCAAACCGTGTAGCAAAATTCTTGGACACGTTCAACTTCCATTTGTAGATGGCTCAATTTTATAAATCAAGAAAGACAATATACAAAATTTTCATATTTTAGCATTCTGCACTTTTTCAGTAATACATTATTAGTTAAAGTTTGTTTTAATATATAAACAAAATTTGTACACGTTTTAGTATCTTTCATCTACTCAATCATTACTTTTTAGTTTGTCTAACGACACTGATAAAATTTCTTTCAAGCGACATTGTTAAAGTCATTAACAAAACATTATCTTGATAGGATATCATGTACACATAATGAGGCACTCGTAAATCCTAATAGATGTTTACCTCACCAGAAACATTTTGTATTTAAATGTGAAAAAACTAATCGCAGTTCTTTCATAATTACATTATTAATTATTAATTAATTATTTAATATATTAATCAATACATTAATTTCTTTTGTTTTATTTTATTACAGGTATGTTGTAAGTGACTGATAAAAAAGAGGTGGAAATAACTACTAGAGCGTGGAGGTTTTATATTAAGAAAAGGACTATTACGAAAGCAACTAATTGAATACTGATGAGTTTTAATTTCTTAATTTGAGTTAGAATTAAATATTGATCAATCTAGAATTTCTAGTTTAAGTTGGATTATATTTTCACAAATTAACTATGAATCAACTTCAATTTCTTAATTTAAATTAAACTATCTTTTACAATTAGACTTAATATAGAAGAAGACTTCTAACTCATTGTTCAATATAAAAGAAATTAGAACACGTAAGTTAGTGTTATTGTTTTCAAACAATTATACAACAATTGAAGATACGCATTTGAGGTTCTTTTTTATTATAATTTTACTAAGCTCGAGTACAATCAAAGGTATGCTTATTCTATTGTATTAGCATGATTTCATTGGTTTCTAAATTGGAGAAATTATAGTTTTTTGCTTTCGCTTTGTTTTTTGTTTTGGTCTTAGGGAAAGTTATGAAGAACGCAAATAGATGTTGGTCAAATCTTCCACCAGAGTTATTAAACATTATTGAAGATGAGATTGTGATGTGTACCGATAAATTACGATTTTCTTGTGTTTGCAAAATCTGGCAATCTATGGCTGAGATCCCTAATCAAAATGAAATACCATGATTAGTGGTACCAAATTATAGATCCAATACCGTCTCGTCATCATATGGATTGCATAACTTACTAAACAATAAGGTTTACAGTATTGATTTGGAAGAAGCCAAGGGGAAATTATTTAAAGGTTCATCACATGGTTGGCTCGTTGTGGTTGATCATATATCTACTACGATTAATCTCATAAATCCCATTACAAAAACTCAAGTGCAGCTTCCTCCAAGACACAAGTTCCCTAATGTTATAAGTGTTGGAATCCAACCGTGATCGAATCACAGGCGCAGTGAAAATTAAAAATTTTACAGATTCCTAGTGGATCCCAATAATTAATTAAACTTGAATCATAATAATAGTCGAATTAGAGGTCATACCTTGTTCGCTTTTCAGAGAAAAACTTCGACTATTTTTCTCTGAGTAATCAATCATTAGTTGTCCACGTGTCCAGCCTTTGATAGTATCCACAGAGCAATTTCCAAATTGTTTTGGAGGAAGAAGACAGAAAGTGCTAGTTTCCAGAAAGCTTTCCCTTTTAAATAGAAAAATCAATATGGTCTTTTTAAAATTAAAACTCCTTAATTATAATTAGAATCAAATTCTAATTCTAATTAATTTAATTTTAATAAAATCAAATATCTAATATTTGATTCTCAAAGTTTCTCAAACTTTATAATTAAGTCCAAATTAATTAAATTGATTTTCTTTCACAAATTGCTCTTTGATGTGTGACCCATTAGGTTCCTAATAACTTGGTAATGATTATAAATTATAATTCTAATTCATAATTAGAATTATATAAATTAAAACTCCTTTTAATTTATCTTTAATTCTCTAATTAAAAAATTCATAATCATAAATCATGATTGACGTCTAGCAACATGTCATGATTACCCAAATATCAGGAATGTCAAAGTGATTGACTTAACCTGTCCATGCATGGTTATAATGTATAATTTAATCCTTTCGTTACCCAATATTCTAATTAGACAGAGTATGGATATAGTGTCTACTCTTATCATCCAATTATGTTTGTTCTTGCTAATTAGAAATTGATTTATAATTGAATTTGAAAACTCCTTTTCAAATATCAATTCACTCTAGCCAGAGAATTCCATAAATCAATACTAATCAAGAACAGTAGAATATTCTCTCTAATTACTTTAGAGTGACGAATCCTTTATCGACTTACTCAATTATCTATATATGGTTCATACTGCATCCAATTACTACCGACTGAACTATCCTAGGACAATTCATAAATAGCATCAAAACACAGTAATTCCCATATTAGATACCTTGGTAATCTCAAGTCTAAGGATCAATTATACAACCATCATTATGAGATAGTCCATAGACACATAAGTAATATTCTATTTGGAATTCTCATAATCGGGTCAGTTCAGTGACTTATTCTCTAATAATCACCTACACATTAGTTTAAGTATCTCTATACTTTAATTAATGAGATTAATTACTTTCTTCATAAGAAAGAAACATAATGTGTGCTAATTTTACCGTTTCAACAATATACAGTCTTGATGAAACTACAATTAGGAACATTTAGGAATAATATATAAGTGTAAATTGAATCTCATAATTATGATCTCATCATAATTTCAATTACACAGATAATTATTCAAGGATTTTATCTTCACATAATAATTAAATAATTAACAAATACTTAAAGATAAAGAATGCCTTTAATTAATAAATAATATTGTCATACAAATATTTTTCAACCAAAATAAATTAGCTGCAAGGGCATAAACTAACAATCTCCCACTTGCACTAAAGCCAATTGCTAATGTATCGAATACCATAGCCATCCATATGTCTATCATATCTCTTTTGAGACAGTGGCTTAGTAAGAGGATCTGCCAGATTCTCTTCAGTGGGAACTCGCTCCAATGTTATGTCCTTTCGCTCCACTATCTCCCTAATTAAGTGAAACTTCCTGAGTACATGTTTGGACCGTTGATGAGACCTAGGTTCTTTTGCTGGCGCAACAGCACCGTTGTTGTCACAATACAATATTATGGGCTCAACAATGCTAGGAATCACTCCAAGCTCAATGATGAACTTCTTGATCCAAACTGCTTCCTTTGCCGCCTCTGATGCTGCAATGTACTTTGCTTCGGTCGTCGAATCTACGATGGTTGGTTGTTTGGAACTCTTCCAACTAACTGCACCACCGTAAAGAGTAAAAATGTATCATGACTGCGATCTACTATCGTCTTGATCGATTGGCCAGCATCCGAATAACCTTGAACTCTCGATTCGGCTCCTCATGAACCGAAAAATATCTTTAGTCCTTCTTAATTACTTCAAGATATTTTTCACATCTGTCCAGTGGCCTTCACTAGGATTAGCTTGATATCTACTTGTTATGCTTAAAGTATAAGCAACATCTGGTCTAGTACATAGCATCGCATACATGATTGATCCAATTGCCGAAGCATATGAAATACAATCCATTTTATCTCTCTCCTTTTGTGTTTGTGGACACATACTCTTTGAGAGAGAAATCCCATGGGACATGGGTAAGAATCCCCTCTTGGAATTCTCCATGCCAAACTTCTTTAACACTTTATCTATGTACGTAGATTGGGATAATCCAAGCAATCTTTTTGATCTATCTCGATAGATCTTTATACCTAGTATATAAGCTGCTTCTCCCATATCCTTCATGGAAAAGTTCTTAGATAACCATATCTTAACAGACTGCAACATTGAAATGTCATTTCCTATTAGCAATATGTCATCCACATAAAGCAATAAGCAAACGATTGCACTCCCACTTACCTTCTTGTAAACACAATGTTCATCCACATTTTTGATAAAATCAAACTCTTTGATTGTCTCATCAAAACAGATATTTCAACTCCGTGACGCTTGCTTAAGTCCATAAATGGACCTTTGCAACTTGCAAACCTGATTAGGAAATTCTTTGGATTCAAAACCCTCAAGTTGTGTCATGTACACATCCTCTTACAAATTTCCATTGAGAAATGTTGTTTTGACATCCATTTGCCAAATTTCATAATCATGGTATGCAGCTATAGCTAATAAAATCCTTATGGATTTAAGCATTGCTACTGGCGAAAAGGTTTCATCAAAATCAACTCCTTGTTTTTGTCTGTAACCTTTTGCCGCCAACCTTGCTTTGTACGTAGGTACATTTTCATCCATTTCAGTTTTTCTTTTAAAAACCCACTTGCACCCAATAGGTACTATACCTTCAGGTGCGTTCACCAAAGTCCATACTTTGTTAGTGTACATGGATTCCATTTTGGATTTCATAGCTTCTTTCCATTTTAAAGAATCAATGTCTGACATTGCTTCTTTAAAAGTAATCGACTCATCTTCTATGAGTGATGTGTTATCCTCTCCATGCTCAATGTGTAGATCTAATCTAACAGGAGGACGACGTATCCTACTAGTTCGTCGCGGACTATGTGTTTCTTGAACTCTCTGTTGTTGATTGAACCCAAGTTTAATATATAATTAGATACACTTTTATGGTTATTAATGCACTTTTTGACTCTTAATTCATGATTTTTGTGTTTAAATGAGTCTCTTACGGTGAGCTTATATTTTATGCAATTTGCTAGTAAAATTGTACAAATTGACATTAATTCCATTATAATTTTTCTAAGAACAATTGATACTACAAATTGCTATTTTATATTGTAGGAGAAAAGGAGTCAAGAAGGATCAGAAGAGTCAACACTGCATGAAGTCCTTAAGGCACGTCGCAGCATGAACTAATCACCTCGCCGCGGCGATGTCGCAGCGAAATGTAATTCCCACATTGCGGCGCATCAACACAGATCGTACGTCGCGACGTCAACAATTCATCACGTCGCGGCGAGCAAACCAGATCGTACGTCGCGGCGTCCCAGACATCTCATCGCGGCGAGCAAGACAGAGCACACGTCATGACGAATATTAATTTATACGTCGCGACTTGCAGACGTATACCCGAACTCCAAATAGAGATTTCTCTCCTTTGTCGAATTCGCCCGTGACCCATCCTTTAAATCTTGCGAATTAGGTTATCATCATCATCGGAGAGGGATCGACAGACAGCAGAGAGAAGGGAGACGAGTGAAGAGAGAACAAAGAAGAAAGGGGAGAGATTCATGGCCTCACCATCCAGGGTTCCCTTCGGGGTTCCGTGGGTGAAATCTTTGTATAGATTTTCTTTTCATTTTCAGCGTCGACTCCGTCATGGGTAGCTTGGATTCATCACGAGTTGTGAAGGCTTCGGGTTACTATGCGTGGCTTGGCATTTCTTTCTGTTGAAGATGCGGGGATGGTGGAGTTCACCGAAAGGGTAGCTTAATCTGTAGTTTAGCTATGATTTATAAATGCCTAGGTTTAGGGATTTGTAATTTGTAGTGAAGCTACTTGATTATAGCTAAATGTTTGACATTTAATGTGTTGTTTGGATTGGTAGTTTACATTGTCACATTTAACTACATTGTTATGAGCAGTAGAGTTGGGGTTTATTGCTTTGTAGTTAGATTAAGCAATTAGAGTTTAATTAAGCGTTGAACAATGTAATGTGTTGTGGGTTTGTTTATGTAGAATTATGTGCTTAAATATATGAAGTCTCATATATGTCAACTTGTGATCTTGTTGATTCTCTTTTATCGCCTAGTTATGTTTGATATTGAGTTGATGCTAGATTTCATTTGACCCATTGCATTGGCTAATCCACACGCACACTAAGATGCTTTTAACAAGGTTTTAAGCAATGGAGTTCATTGATTAAAGCCTTGGACTTAAAGAATCCTTTAAGGTTACGAGGCTCAAGAGCACTTCGATAGGGCTTGAGAAATAGAGTCGAGAGTGACGAGTCCATCAATTAAGACCTGGACTTAAAGATAGTTCTTTAAGGTTTTCCATTCAAACTGAATGATTTCTAATCCCACCGCACACAATAAGATGAGCTTAACGGGATCTTGAGCAATGGAGTTCATTGATCAAGATCCGGACTCATCAATCCTTTAACGTTCTAGGGCTCAAGAGCACTAATGGGGTCTTGAAAATGGAATCGAGTGGACAGAGTCCATCAATCAAGACCACGGACTTAAAGTGAGTTCTTTAAGGTTTACCATTCACACTTAGTTTTGAACTGTGATAGCCAAAGCTCGTTTTCAAGAGGATTTTATCACTTGTTTAAAATTTTCTTTTTATATTTTCAAAGAAATCCAAAAATACTTTTTACATGCTTTTTAGTGTAGTTAATGTTTTCAAACAAAACCCCCCTTTTTCTTACTGATTTCACTTGCATTTTATGACATATAGGGTAGCTTAGGTCCATTTTATTAGGTTCCGATTAAGTGAGACGACCCTAGGTTGCATCCTATACTGCAGTCTTGGAATTTATTATTTTTGACCGGTTTCTAAGGATCGATCTTAAGGTCGAATCGACAGAGTCGCGATCAATTGTACATCATATGTATCAACTTCAGGTTCTTGTTCCATGTCGATGTGAATTTGTGGTTCTTGAACTTCTCTAAGTTTCAACTTCATTCCCACTACTTTCTTTGAGAATAAACTCTTTTTCTAAGAATGTAGCATGTCTTGAGACAAACACCTTTTGCTCAATAGGATGATAAAATTGATAACCGAAAGTTTCTTTCGGATATCTCACAAATTTACATTTATCTGATTTAGTTTGAAGCTTATCAGATATTGTATGCTTCACATAAGTGTCACATCCCCAAATCTTTAAATGTGATAATCCAGGTCTTCTACCAGTCCATATCTCATATGGTGTCTTATCAACCTATTTAGATGGAACTCTATTTAGAAGATATATTGCGGTTTCAATTGCGTATCCCCAAAAAGATATTGAAAGGCCTGCATGACTCATCATAGAACGTACCATATCTAATAGTGTACAATTTCTCCTCTCAAAAACTCCATTATGTTGTGGAGTTGCAAGAGGAGACCATTGTGAGAGAATCCCATTCTCTTTTAAGTAACCAAGAAACTCGTGATCTAAGTATTCACTACCTTGATCTAATCTAAGTGTCTTAATACTTTTACCAGTTTGTTTCTCTACTTCTAGTCTAAATTCTTTGAACTTTTCAAATGATTCAGACTTTTGTTTCATCAAATACACATAACCATATCTGGAATGGTCATCTGTGAACGTAATGAAATATGTGTATCCACCTCTAGCATTTGTGGACATATGTCCATATACATCTGAATGTACTAATTCTAGTAACTCACTAGAACGTTGTCCCTTTCCCTTAAAGGGTAGTTTGGTCATCTTTTCCAATAAACAAGAATCACAAATTTCATATTATTCATAATCAAAATGATCCAAATATCCTTCTTTATGCAATTTTGTGGTTCTAGTTTCATTGATATGACCAAGCCTACAATGCCATAAATAAGATGGAGTTTGGTTACTTAATTTACTTTTCTTACTATTTATGTTAACAATTGGCCTTACTAGATCTAACTCATACAAACCATTTGTAAGCAATCCAGATCCATAATAAACATCATCTTTATAAAAAAGAACAACTGTTATTCTTAATAATAAAGACAAATCCATTCAAATCCAAATGAGAAATAGAAATGATGTTTCTTGTAATAACAGGAACATAATAACAATTATCAAGTTCTAAGATAAGGCCAGAAGGCAAAGCTAAACTACAAGTCCCTACAGCTAATGTAGCAACTCTTGCTCCATTGCCAACTCATAGGTCCACTTCGCCTTTCTTCAATGATCTACTCCTTGTTAACATCTGCATGTTATTACACAAGTGAGAACTACAACCAGTATCTAATACCCAAGAATGTGGAATAGAAGTAGAAAGATTGATCTCAATCATAAACATACCTGAAGAATCAACTTCCTTAAGCTTTTTCTCTTTCAGGCTAGCAAGATAAGAGGGGCAGTTCCTCTTCCAATGTTCGTTAACCTCGCAATTAAAACAAGTGCCCTTGTCATTGCTCTTCTTCTTGACACCTCCTTTGGTTTTTACTACATTAGTAGAAGTCTTTTGTTTCTTGTTCTTATTCTGCTTAGAGCCCTTTTTCTTGCTTTTAGAAGAACTAACAACAAATACAGAACTCGGTTCCTTCTTAAGGCACCCTTCCGCAGTCTTAAGCATATTCAACAGTTCGGGGAGTGTCATGTCCTTCTGATTTATGTTGAAGTTCATGACAAACTGTGAAAAGCTCGAACTCAGCGACTACAGCACCAAATCAATGCTTAACTCATGATCCATGACAAAACCTAATTCGACCAATTTTTCAATATAGCCAATCATCTTCAACACATGAGTGTTAACTGAGATCCTTCTGTCATCTTGCATTGAAACAGTGCCTTGGAGATCTGATATCTCTCCTCCCTACTCTGTGCACCAAATAACTCCTTAAGGTGCAATATCATAGTAGGCGCATCCATGTTCTCATGCTGCCTCTGAAGCTCACGAGACATACAAGCTAACATCACACATGTAGCTTGCTCATTGTCATCAATATAACGCTAATATTTCTCTCATTCTTCATCAATAGCATCTGAACATGGCTCAGTTGTAGCAAGAGTCTCAAGAACATACAACTTCTTTTCTTGCCTAAGAACTATTCTTAGATTTCGCAGCCAGTCTGAATAGTTGTGTCCAGTCAGCTTGTTAGCATCCAAAATGCTCCTCAAAGTCAGGTTTGTACTCATCTTCAAATCTAATAACCGGGAAAACATAAAAGGAGCAAAATTAGTTTATATCCTAAAATCAAATAAATTAAGGACTTTAAATTTATTTGATTAATCCCACTATTTTGTACAAAATAATAGCCCTCACTATTATATCGAAAAATTATCAAATAATTTCTTAGTGGGCTAGGATCCCATTTAAAATTAATTAATCTTGAGTTTGCTCAACAAACCAACTAAAATAAATTAGGTAGAAATCAACTTTTCAATCTTATCTCATGTGACTCCTAGTACCGTTAAGTGGCAACTTTTGCCAAAATATATCAACTCTTGAAAAATTAAATTAAATTATAAACCCTTTCCTAACAAATATTCCTTTGAAAACAATTTTCAAATTTAATAAAACACCTTTTATTTTATTAGAATATTTATTAATTTAATCTCCATTAAATTAATAAAAGACTATTTAGGGTTTAAAACAATTTTAAAAAAACACATTTAAAAAAAATCAAAAAGGAAGGGGGGAGCGTCTGGCAGTGCCTTTGCATCGCCAAAATACCGACACGTGGAGTGTGCCCACGCTCCTGAAAGATGCAGTCGCGTGTGGGACACGCGCCTATCGTCTTCCCCAACCTTCCTCCTCTCTCCACGATCCCTCTCTCCTTTTCTTATGGTTTTCTTCTTCTTCACCCACATTTTCACTACCAATCAACTGCAATCCACATCCTACACGATCTTTAAACCATCACACACGTCGGATCTAAACCAAAAAATGAAGCTTCAACCATCGGGTCTCCACCCGACGGTTTTCAACACCTTATAGCGTCACCAGCGACGCCATCATCACTGGCGACACCATCATCTAGCATAGAGAAAACGCAGATGATAAGGAAAAATCCAGAAAATTGCAAACACAAAATCAAAGGAAAGGGAAAACGTAGACAGTAGGCTCAATCCACAAATCAAAAAAACAAGTATATGATTCATCAGTAAACGCAACAAATCAAAGAAACCAAACGTCGATTTCATTCAATTTCAGAAACCCTAGACATGTGATTTCCAGATCTAAAGCATAAAAAGAGAAACACATATACACAGGCAAAACGTATGGCTTCAGATAAACGTATACTCCTACAAGCTTTCGTTGATTTGAGGATTCAATACATAGATCATGTATAATTAGAAAGAAAATGGGTTCGGTAGTTCAAGAAACAATTTCCAGAAACAACACAAAAACATTCATCGAATAACAAGGATTTCAGAAACCCATTAATCACCGTATATGCGTATAGAATGAAATTCCAGATCAATGCATAAACTATTATAACAAATCAGACAGCAACAATTGCCAGTCCAACTTCGGGAACAATTGAAAACATTTAACAAAACATTCACCAAAACAGTAAACACAAATCAACAACAATAGTCAAGCCCTTAATCCAAGATTAACAATTAAAGGAGACTCTGATACCATTGTTGGAATCCAACCATGATCGAATCATGGGCGCAGCGGAAATGAAAAATTTTACAGATTCCGAGCGGATCTCAATAATTAATTAAACTTGAATCATAATAATATTCAGATTAGAAATCCTACCTTGTTCGCTTTCTGGAGAAAAACTTCGACTATTTTTCTCTGAGTGATCAATCACTAACTGTCCACGTGTCCAACCTCTAATGGTATCCACAGAGCAATTTCCAAACTGTTTTGGAGGAAGAAGACAGAAAGTGCTAGCTTCCAGAAAGCTTTCCCTTTTAAATAGAAAAATCAAGATGGTCTTTTATTAAAATTAAAACTCCTTAATTATAATTAGAATCAAATTCTAATTCTAATTAATTTAATTTTAATAAATCAAATATCTAATATTTGATTCTCAAAGTTTCTCAAACTTTATAATTAAGTCCAACTTAATTAAATTGATTTTCTTTCACAAATTGCTCTTTTGATGTGTGACCCATTAGGTTCCTAATAACTTGGCAATGATTATAAATTATAATTCTAATTCATAATTAGAATTAGATAAATTAAAACTCCTTTTAATTTATCTTTAATTGTCTAATTAAAAATTCATAATCATAAATTATGATTGATGTCTAACAACATGTCATGATTACCCAAATATCGGAATGTCAAAGTGGTTGACTTAACCTATTCATGCATGGTTATAATGTATAATTTAATCCTTTCATCATCTAATATTCTAATTGGATAGAGTATGGATATAGTGTCTACTCTTATCATCCAATTATGTTCGTTCTTTCTAATTAGTAATTGATTTATAATTGAATTTGAAAACTCCTTTTCAAATATCAATTCACTCTGGCCAGAGAATTTCATAAATCAATACCAATCAAGAATAGTAGAATATTCTCTCTAATTACTTTAGAGTGACGAATCCTTTATCGACTTACTCAATTATCTACATATGGTTCATACTGCATCCAATTACTATCGACTGAACTATCCTAGGACAATTCATAAATAGTATCAAAACATAGTAATTCCCATATTAGATACCTTGGTAATCTCAAGTCTAATGATCAATTATACAACCATCATTGTGAGATAGTCCATAGACATATAAGTAATATTCCATTAGGAATTCTCATAATCGGGTCAGTTCAGTGACTTATTCTCTAATAATCACCCACACATTAGTTTAAGTATCTTCATACTTTAATTAATGAGATCAATTAATTTCTTCATAAGAAAAAACATAATGTGTGCTAATTTTACCATTTCAACAATATCCAGTCTTGATGAAACTACATTTATGAACATTTAGGAATGAAAAACCTAAGGGGGTTAATTAATTCGCAAACTATCCACAAATTATTTTTCGCACAATTAAATCAAAAATTACGAAAGCAAAATAATGAAGACACCAACGTTTGGTAACGCAGTTTGACACACTTTGCCTACGTCTGCGGGGCCCTCACCCAAATTAATTTCTTCCACTGTAGTTCACAAAAATTACAAAAGATTGATCTACCCCGTACGACTCAATCTATGTAACTGACCCACAACCTAACTACCCGTGAAAGATTTTCATGCCCAATAATACGATTAACTCGTATTAACCTCGTCAGAGGATTTTCCTAGCTATTTCTACTCAAAAGCAAAGACACATAAAATATGAATGCAACAATTTCATATATGAAATTCTTCACTAAAATAGCCAAATAGCAGCACCAACTATATGTGTGTTCATCTGTGACAAAGCCTTCGTGATGCTAGCGACCATCAATCAGAACCCGAGAAAAACAACAATGCAAGCGTAACCTTGGGTACTGTTTGATAGAGATAACACTAGTGAAACAATACTGCTCTGAGAAGTCCCACGAAACTAGCTCAAACAAAAGATCAAACCCAAAAAACAGAGCAGCAACCAATTTACCCCTTCACGATATGTCGTTCACGCAAAGAGCCCCAAGCACATGCGTAGACCAAAAATCCTATACCCATACGATACCTACCAGCTCAAAAACACTTATTTTACTAATTCAAGCAACCTTGCCTTATTTTCCTTAAAAGATTCCTTTTCAAATAAGGATAGCATTAGATAGCAAATCAACCACCGAAAGTTATGCTAATTAAGAATATATTGCCAATTCAAATCCCAAGCACCATCTACTTCTAAAAGAATGCAATCTTCAATATCCAATCACCAGCTAAGGCACATCTTCAAGTATTGTGGAAATTCTCATGTCTAATTAAAATGTCAAAACCAAATAAAGAATATATAAAATATATTCTAACAATCTCCCCCTTTTTGGCATTTTTGTCACAACTCTAGCACTCCACATAAATAATCATATTTGGACATATAAAAATGAGATACACATTGCTCCCCCTTCATCAAATATCAAGTTTCAAAGAACATCAATCATTCATATTTCTCCCCCTTGGGACAAAAAGATGCCAAAAAGTAAGACGAATAGTCAAACATATACCTGAAATCTCCCCCTGAATGGAACATTCACCATAAACAATCTGATGTCTACCTCTTGAAATAAAATCACAATCATAATAATCACCAATAAATGCAGCGGAAGAATCATAAGCACACCAATATCACAATTTACCACCATTAAAAAACTGAGAGATATGCCCGAAAGAGAGAGAAATACCCGAGAAAGATTCATACCGATGAGAGAGCTGAGAAGTCTTCGGTGGAGCCAAATAGAAGTCACAAAGAAAACTACTAAAAAGATGAAACGACAATAGTAACATAAAACTAAAGAACAAAAAAAAATCAAGTTTTTTTATTTATTTTTTTGTTTCTTTTTGTTTTTAACAACACAAAAAATACTTTAAAAATATAAAGCACATTGTCCCTGTGCCCTTCGAAGAATCTCAAACCTGGTGTTTTTCCTTGGTTCGAATGAAGATGTATAACATGAGTTTCCTGGAAGTTTTTGATAATCAACCTTTTTTCTTTCTCTTGTTTTACTTCTTTCGCTCACATCCCCAACAACATTTTCTGCTGGATGGTTTCTTCGGATTCAAGATGAAGAGCCTCGATTCAAATTAGCTTTCATTTTTTTAGTTGGTTCATCATCTGAAGTAACTGAAAGTTCTTCAGTTTCTGCAGTTACTTCCTTAGCAGCAACTAACTACAAATCTGGGCATTTTCTGGTTTTCCCTTCACTACATTTTTGTGCTTGTATTTGACCCTTTCTAATCAAGCTCGCTTGATACCATGGGATCTTCTTTGGAAACTTAATGGAGAACGTTTAGATTTTCGATTTTGACCCCTTTGAAATATCATTTGTAATAACTGATAACATCTTGGTCTTATATGTCCAATGACTCCACAAAATGACATGTAGGTATAAATATATCACTCTTTTTCCGTACTTCTACTTCTTGGGCTGATCTGGACATTTCAAAATTTTCTTCATTCACTTTCGAACACTCGCCTTTATAGCCTATGCCTTTGAAGTTTCCTTTAACCTTACTAATTTTTAAAAACTTATCAAGTTTTTCGGTGCCTCCATTCAACATCCTCAATCCCTTTTCAGTACTCACCAATTTTATTATAGCTTCACCAAGCTCATCCGAAGTTAACATCAGCTTCTTTTCTAATTCTTGTATGGTATTTTTCAGGCAAAGATTCTCTTCCTCCAATCTTTCATTCTTTCTACACGTCTTCACCCATTTCTCATATATGGCTTTGTAATCCTCATAAATATCCCCATTTTTATCATCAAGATCACTTCTGTCACTGTCATAGTCTGATATAGAATCTCGAGCTAAACTGATTTTGAAATTTTCAAGTTTTCTCCCTATTCTGTTGTCAGTTACTTCCTTCTTAGTTACTGTTAAGCAAGTAACTGGACTTTTGCTATGTAATGCAACTAATGCAGCATTATTTGCTATTTCTTCTTCACCGCCGAAATCACTTTCAGAGTCATTTTCAGCCCAGGTGATTGTGAAGGACCTTCCTCTTTGTTTTTTCAACATGTTAGCACATTCGGATTGAATATGTCCAAATCCCTGACATTCATGACACTGTATTCTTCTTTCCTTCCATTCGCCTCTTTGTGTCTTGATTTGTTGTCTTCGGTTATTACTTGATGAACTTCCACCATATTTTCTAGAGTCGGGTCTGCCTTTTTTCATTTTTTTCAGCCATTTACTGAAATTTCTAGTGAGCAACACCATATCTTCATTCTCATCTGACTCATCTTCTACATTGTTCACACTTTTTCTAGCTTTCACTTTCAATGTCAATCCTTTGATTCTTTCTTGCTTACCTCTTAAGAGGTTCATCTCAAAATTTGTGATAATGCAGATAACTTTTTCCAATGACAGATTATCAATGTCATGAGCCTCTTCTATTGCTGCAATTTTTGGAATAAATCTCGGTGGCAGCGATCTCAACGTTTTCTTGACCAATTTCACATTAGAGTACTTCTTCCCTAGTTGATGAGCTTGATTGGCTATATCTCTCAATCTTTCATGAAAATATCCAATGGTCTCATTCTCATCCATCTTTAGCTCTTCAAACTGCACAGCTAACATCTGTAGTTTTGACGATATCACATATTTAGACCCTTCATAAATAGTCTGCAATATGTCCCACGCTTCTTTAGCCGTTTCACATATTGAAATCATTGAGAAGCGTCCTTCGTCAACAGCACTGAATATCGCATGTATTGCTTGTGAATTTCTCAGTGCACTTTCTTCTTCCACTCTTGTCCATTTAGACGGATCTTTCTGAACTGCCTCTCCTTTATCATCCTCTCCTTTATCATCAGTGATCATTGGATGCGTCCAACCATGTACTACTGAATGTCAGGCTGTCGTACTCTGAGCTTGAATAAAGAATTTCATCCGGGATTTCCAAAATGGATAATTTGATCCATCCAATAGTTGTGGTATGGTGATTGATGCTCCCTCTCTTGTAGCCACGTCTACAAATATAGGATCTACACCAATCTAGGATCTACGAATCTACGAATCTAGGATCTACGAATCTAGGATCTATATTGGTGACCTTGCTCTGATACCAATTGAAAAACCGAAGGGGGTTAATTAATTCGCAGACTATCCACAAATTATTTTTCGCACAATTAAATCAAAAATCACGAATGCAAAATAATGAAGACGCCAACGTTTGGTAACGCAGTTCGGTACACTTTGTCTACGTTTGCGGAGCCCTCACCCAGATTAATTTCTTCCACTGTAGTTCACAAAAATTACAAAAGATTGATCTACCCCGTACGACTCAATCTATGTAACTGACCCACAACCTAACTACCCGTGAAGGATTTTCATGCCCAATAACACGACCGACTCGTATTAACCTCGTCAGAGGATTTTCCTAGCTATTTCTACTCAAAAGCAAAGACACATAAAATAAGAATGCAACAGTTTCAGATCTGAAATTCTTCACCAAAATAGCCAAATAATAGCACCAACTATATGTGTATTCATATGTGACAAAGCCTTCGTGGTACTGCAACCATCAATCAAGAACCCAACAAAAATAGCAACTGCGCATAACCCTTGGACTGCTTGATAGAGATAACACCAGTGAAACAATACTGCTCCAAGAAGTCCCATAAAACTAGCTCAAACAAAAGATCAAACCTAAAAAATAGAGCAGCAGCCAATTTACCACTTCACGATATGTCGTTCACGCAAAGAGCCCCAAGCACATGCGCAGACCAAAAATCCTATACCCATACGATACCCACCAGCTCAAAAACACTTATTTTACTAATTCACGCAACCTTGCCTTATTTTCCTTAAAAGATTCCTTTTCAAATAAGGATAGCATTGGATAGGAAATCAACCACCGAAAGTTATGCTAATTAAGAATATATTGCCAATTCAAATCCCAAGCACCATCTACTTCTAAAAGAATGCAATCTTCAATATCCAATCACCAGCTAAGGCACATCTTCAAGTATTGTGGAAATTCTCATGTCCAATTAAAATGTCAAAACCAAATAAAGAATATATAAAATATATTTTAACAAGGAATAATACATAAGTGTAAATTGAATTTCATAATTATGATCTCATCATAATTTCAATTACCGATAATTATTCCAAGGATTTTATCTTCGCATAATAATTAAATAATTAACAAATACATAAAGTTAAAGAATGCCTTTAATTAATAAATAATATTGTCATACAAATATTTTCAACCAAAATAAATTGGTGCAAGGGCATAAACTAACAATAAGATATTAGCCGGAGAAGAAGAAGACCTCATATATTGGGATTTTCGAGCAGACCAAAATTTAGCAGTATCTTCTTCTCGTGCAAATTTTTATCTATTGCATAAGGTTATTTTATCTTCTAATCTGAGTTCAAGTAACTACATAACTGCTTCAATATATGATCCGTACTATAAATTAGTTTGTCTAACGACACTGTTAAAATTTCTTTCAAACGACATTGTTAAAGTCATTAAGAAAACAGTATCTTGTTAGGATATCATGTACACATAATGAGGCACTCATAGTAGATGTTTACCTCGCTAGAAACATTTCGTATTTAAATGTGAAAAACTAATCACAGTTCCTTCATAATTACATCATTAATTTATTTAATATATTAATCAATACGTTGAATTTTTTATTTTGTTTTGTTACAAGAATGTGGCTCATGGAAAGAAAATGCTAGAAATAACTAATAAAAAGCTAATAAGACATGGAGGTTTTATATTAAGTAATTTTTAATATTTAATATTTTATCTTTAAAATATCTTCTTTGTTCTTTGAAATATTAATAACTTTTAGATATTTTGCTTTGGTTCTTACTTAGTGAATAGAATAACTATTTCTTAAGAGTGATGGATATATATATATAAGTTAAGGGTATCCATTTTGCAATATATAGTATAATTTGAATTAATAGAATATTGGGTAAATCTCAATTTAAACTCAAATTTGGGTTAAATTTCTTTTTCTTTTGGATAAAAGAAGTTGGATAGCCCTTCCAAAGTAATTGCATTATCACTATTCTATTCATGTGACCATGCGAAAAGGAAAAAGCTCTCAGAGGTGCTCATTAAATTATACATATGATTTAATTGAATGTTGGTTTATTTAGATTTTTTTATTTAAGTTTGCCTTTTATTTCAAAAATTAGATATTAAGCGGTTTTAATTTCTTATATTAAAATTCTAAGCTTAGATTGGTGATCATAATTCTCTTGGATGATGAAATTCTTATATGTTAATTGCTTCTACTTTTGTAAATAATGATAGAAAGAAAATTTTTAACAAAAATAATTATTTAAATTTAGTTTAATGAAATTAATAGTTTTGTTGGACTAATCAATCGTAACAATTTTATTTTTTTAGACTAGTTTAACTCAAATTAATAAACTAAATGTGAGGAGCAAAACTTATACAACAATAGTTTTCTAAAATCAAATTCTATAATATGCATGCATTCAAATAAAATAATAATAAATTTTAAAATGATTGTTTATTTATAAAAGATCAAATATGAAACAGTGAGTACATAAGTAAAAACTAAATATGATAATAAAAGGAAGTGTTATTTTTAAATTAAGAAGAATTTAACCTAATCCATATTGGTGGAGGCCATATCGTTGATTAGATGTAAAATCGTCAAATCTATAAATATCTTTCTCTACCATATCATAAATGCCAAAATCGTATCCACCTTTAACACATTCTTCCAGAAAATCAAAAAGATTATCTGTAAAATATATTTTATTTCCTCTCCATCCTGCCGGTAAATTAACTGATGATATAGAGAACGAACTATTTAATCCCACAAATACCAACCCACCTTCGATATTTGACAACTCTGACCATGATTTATCACTTCTATGTAACTTGTAGACATTAAAGTATTGAGTTATTTGTCTTTGCCGTGTTTCGTCCCATTTTAACCTCCGTAGTATCAATAAAATTTGACCGGAATGCTCTACCAAATATGACAAAAAATACCCATATTTACCTTTTGGGAATGGTATAACCTCTGTGAGTTTTGGTATCCAAGAACTAACATCAAAAATTGAAAGACTCATCCCACTGCTAAAACCTTATAATTCGTCCTTATGAAAAATAATATCGTCGTAATTTGTTCCATCATCTATATTAATCCATTCCGTATCTCCCCTCCTGCAAAATGCCAATTTAGAGTACTGATTGTATATTGAAGCAGCTATGTAGTTATTTGAACTCGGATTAGAAGATAAAATAACCCTATACAATCGATAATAATTGGCATCAAAAGAAGATCCTGTTAAAATTTCGCGTGCACGAAAATCCCAATATGTGAGGTCTTCATCTTCTTCTGGCTGATATCTTATAATATCAGGGAACTTGTGTCTTGGTGGAAGCTGAACATGAGCTTTTGTAATGAGATTTATGAGATTAATCGTAGTAGATATACGATCAACCATAACAAGCTAGCCATGTGAAGAACCTTTAAATAGTTTCCCCTTGGTTTCTTCCAAGTTTGTACTGTAAACCTTATTGTTTAGTAAGTTACGCAATCCATAGGATGATGAGACGGTATTGGATCTATAATTTGGTACCACCAACCATGGTATTTCGTTATGATTAGGTATCTCAGCCATAGATTGCCAAATTTTGCAAACACAAGAAAACCGTAATTTATCAGTACACACCACAATCTCATTTTCAATAATATTTAATAACTCTGGTGGAAGATTTGACCAATTTCTATTTGCGTTGTTCATAACTTTCCCTAAGATCAAACAAAAACAAAGAAAAAGCAAAAACTATAATTTCTCCAATTTAGAAACAATTAGGAAATTATTATTTGACATGTAATGATATCTTGATTGTAGATAGGATATATTATATTACCATGAATTAGCCGATTTTACCTCATATTCTTTAGGAGTTGATTGATTCTCTGTATTGTATTTAACACTGTAAACATCGATAAAGGAAAAGCATTCAATCCCAATTCTAATTCTTATTATTCTCATGGTATCAGAGCATTGATCCTGGTGCTCTTGAATATCAAAACTTCCGTCACCCTTCTTCATCATTTCGACATGTTGGACTCATCCAAATCTGGCTTCAAAGCCTCGGAAGTCGATCCGTCGCATCCTTATTACATTCACCACTCCGATCAACCAGGGCATTCACTTGTTCCAATCAAATTAAATGGGACAAATTACCAGTCCTGGAGCAAATCGGTTATGCATGCCCTTATTGCCAAAAAGAAGATTGGCTTCGTTAATGGCACGATAGAAGAACCATCTCAAGATGCAAATCCAGAAGAATTTGAACTCTGGAACCGATTAACGATGTAATCTTCTCTGGTTGACCCATTCGATTTAAGCAGACATTGCCGAAGGTATTATTCACTCCAAGACGACTCTTCAGGTATGGATTGATCTTCGTGATCAATTCTCGCAGAAGAACGCCCCGGCAATTTTCCAGATCCAAAAGTCGATAGCCATGATGTCGCAGGGAACCATGACCTTGTCGGCATATTTCACCAAACTGAAGGCCCTCTGGGACGAGTTAGAGGCATATCACGCGCCATTCACCTGTAATCAACGTCAGATACATATTGATCAACAGGAAGAAGACAAGTTGATGCAATTGTTCATAGGTCTCAACGAATCATATAAAACGGTGAGATCCAACATATTGATGATGACTCCATTGCCCAATGTGCGACAAGCTTATTCACTGCTTGCGCAAGAAGAGATACAACGCCAAGTGACTTCGGAGCCCACCGAAAATTCTCAATTGTTGCAGCGATACAGAAGAAGGCAACATATTCAAAATCCACCAAGGACAAATCCTGTGAACACTGTAATAGGTCTGGCCATACAATTGATGAGTGTCGAACTCTTAAATATCATTGTAAATTCTATGATAAAAGAGGACATATGGAGGATCGATGTCGCCTGAAAAATGGATATGGAAGAGCCGCGCAGGATAATCAGCGCAGCGACCATGGCAATCAATCGTTCGCTAATATGGCCGACGCCTCTCAGCAAAACACATACGGACACCCATCCAATTCAATTTTGAGTTTTTCTCCTGAGCAGTTGCAACAGATAGCGCAAGCCATATCCGCGCTAAATTGCCCCTCTGGTAAATCTGATAGTTACATAAATGCTGCAGGTTTGTTTCCGGCATCTAAAGTATCTACTAATTCTGCCCGTATTAATTCATGGATTCTTGATAGTGGCGCTACGGACCATATCATATCCGAAGCTTCTGCTTTGAAAGAATCACAGGTTGCAATTATTCCCACAGTGAATTTAACTAATGGGGCGACAACACATGTGTCACGTACTGGCACTATGCTTTTTAACCATGACCTTAAATTGGACAATGTTTTATGTGTGCCCTCATTTAACTTGAACTTGATGTCCATCAGCAAACTTACCAGTGGCTTGAAATGTTGTGTAACTTTTATCCTGATTCTTGTGTTTTGCAGGACTTGTTATCCTCATTAAACTTCTTATTATTAATATTATCATTATTACTAATTATTGTTACTATTATTATTATTAATTATTGTCATTATTATTATTATTTATTGTTATAAATTTTCTTATTATTATTATTATTATTATTATTATTATTATTATTATTATTATTATTAATTTTATTATACAAAATTAATTATTTTATTATTATTATTATTGTACCTATTATTATTATTAATTGTATTATACGAAATTAATTATCTTATTATTATTAATTATTGTAATTAATAATAATTATTATTATAAATTTAGTAATAACCATAATAATAATAATAATTAGTAAATTTTGTATTTATTATTATTATTGTTATTATTATGAAATTAATTTTCTTATTATTGATACAATTAAAATTACAAATACACTTCAAATAAATATTGATACAATTATAAAATAATCAATGAATTACATCTTTTCAATCATATTATCTTTGCGGGTATTTTAGTAGTTGATACTATTTTTGTTACATCTATTGCAACTAAACACATTTTTGTCCTCGAGACGGAGACAATTTTTTTTATTCTGTCCATACTAAAGATGATAACTAAACGCAGTGTTAATCTTTTTGGGAAGACTGTCATTCTTCAAATGTTTATGATGAGAAGTTCGTACTAGGCTTAGATTGGTGATCAGAATTCCCCATGTATATTCTTTTGGATGATGCTAATTACTTATACAACAATAATTTTCTAAAATCAAATTCTATAATATGCATGCATTCAAATAAAATAATAACAAAAATTTTAAAAATATTATTTATTTATAAATGATAAATTAAGAAATAACAAATACATAAATTAAAAGTTAAATATGATAACAAAAGAAATGTTATTTTAAATTAAGAAGAATTTAATGTAATCCATCTTGGTGGAGGCCATATCGATTGATTAGATGTATAATCCTCAAATCTATAAATATCTTTCTCCACCATATCGTAAATACCAAAATCGTATCCACCTCTAACATCTTCTTCCAAAAATCTAAAAGATTATCTGTAAAATAGATTTAATTTCATCTTCGTCCCGCTGTTAAATTAACGGATGATACAGGAAATGAGCTATTTAAATCTATAAAATAGATTTAATTTCCTCTTCATCGGTTAAGTATGCATGTTGTTCCATAATTAAGCGTCAACGTTTTAATTAAAACTCTCGGCGCCAAGCCGATGCGTCTCCTCCTTCCTTTGATTTTGCTTCCCACTTCACTTCTTCGATCTTGCGCCTATTCTTCTCAACTCTTTCTATCCTCCTTTTGCATTAATTCTGGAACGTCTCCTTCCTAGCTGAGGTATGCTCTTTACTAATTTGCTTGCGGTTAAACAAGCGAGTTGGTGTTGAAATCATGGGCAAATTTCACTTCCTTCGTTTGTTTAACCATGGGCAAATTTAACAAATTTGAATTGGTGTTGAAATCTTATTGTTTCTTTCTCTCGCTTGCCTAGATATATATTGTTATAAATTTCCTCTTGAATGATTTGTCGAATTGTAGCCTTATACTCCTGTTGTGGTGTTACCTTTTGCATGTCTCTTGTCTAGTTGTAGTTTTATGAAGGTGTGCGACTCTTAGGGGTGTTGGATTTCTAGTAAGTGTAGTTTTAATTGGTGGGGTCTAGTTTGGAAGTATTTCGTTGCGTTTTTATTGGGATGTTTATCTTAGCTCTGGAAGTTTATTCCTGGTCCTGTACTATGCTGCTTTTGTGTGTAGAACATTGGAAGTAATGCCCTTACTCTGGTGGAGTCTTCTGGAATCTGTCTGTCTTGTCTCTTGGAACTGGTTCCTGCACGAATTTGGTGTTTTTGGAAGCTCTGTTTTGTGGTGTCTTAAAGGGCCTTGTTCTTTGGAAGCAAGGCTGATTACCCTGATCAGGTACTTCTTTTGATTTCCTTTTTCACTTTTCCCATCTGGTTTCTTTGTTTTTTGATTGTTTTTGGTTGTAAGATCCTCTGGCCATGTTGTTTGAATTTTCTGCATCTAGGGTTGTTGAAAATTAGGCTTTTTTTCTCTGTGTGAGTGTTTTTGTGCTATGAACTTCCAATCTCTTTTAGGGAAGTTATCTGTTTATAGGGTTTCAGTTCTAGAAGCTTAGATTGATATAAATGCAAATTAAACTCTGTGTTGCTTGCTGGGAAATATCTTTCACATTCTTAAGTGTTATTACACTAACATCAGGTAACTGGGCCTATCACTTGAGGGGCATTAAATCTTGAGAATGTGCTCAGTACTTCAATCGATTCATTGATAGTTGCTAACTTGGAAGGTCTCATTTGTCTTCTTGGCCTTGTTATGGTTTCTCATACCAGAAAGGTTGCATCATTTTGCTTTATTGCATGTTGAAACTGCAATTGTATAAAGAATCAATCAAAACCAAAGATTAATGAAAACATGTAATGCATGAACCGTAACAACTAATACAAATCGATACAATATGAACGTAACCATCAAGTTTACCAATGTACGTTTGGGATTATTATACTCTCAACGTGGCAACTTTGAGACATTGTTGTGTTCGCCGCTTCAAAACAAAAAGAAAACCCTTGACCTCTTGCTAATAGAGCTCAAAAGCTATTCATCGCCAGAACTTCAAAGAAACGTAACATCCGATCCCAACAACTACACTGGTAATTGGAATGGCAACGATTACTAACTTTGTAATGGCTTTTAGTGTGATCCTGTTCCTAATAGGAACATTACGGATTACCTTTTCGGTTGGTTTGCATAGTCATTTAATATGAGCGAAAGCTTTGTTTTTGGATAGCAATGGAATCCTTTAAGTCGATAAGTCAAATGGGTCAAAGTTATCATAGAATAGCCCTTCTAGTGATAGTGTTCTTGGAAACCATGAAAATTGTACCAAGTTATGATAAATCCAAGAAACCAGTTGTAGCTGATGTATGGAACCTGCTTCATTTGGTTTTAGTGGTTACAGTGAAAGGAGACGAGGATACTTTTCCCCATATGTTCTTATTGTTCTCTGTTTTGTTCTTTTGGCGGAGAAATTATTGTGGTGTAATTTATTCTAAAACTACTAGTTCTTGCTTTAAGCAAAGCTTAGACAAGTCTTGGCGATAAAAGACTGTTCATTTATATTATTGAAATGGTATGTGTCTTGAAGGTTATGAGCTTGCTTTTAATAATGTCAAAAGTGACATTACCAATTTGCACATTGCATTTGGAACTGGAAAGTTTATGTCTCTTTCATTGACATTGAATTTTGTACTTTGTTTTGAGTATAACGTGATTCCATCACTCAACGATCTAAATCGATGGCGAACATTTGGATGAGCTTCCTAGGCGGCTTTATATATGGCTATGTTTGATAAGAATATGAATTCTATTTGTTTAACTTCGCATCTAGTTGTTTTTTGTCGTTGTCTTGCATAGGTCTATGTAGTGAGAAGGTAAGCCCATTCTACCTTCATTACTTGTAAAGACCGGCTTGGGATAACAAAGTGCGCTTTTTTTTTAATATAGTGTTTTATCATAGAATTTTGGAACTTGGATTTGAAAAAGTGTATGAGTTGTAAAATTTTTGGAGTTGTAAATTTTTGAGTTGTAAATTTTGGAACTTGGATTTGAAAAGTGTATGAATTGTAATTTGTAAGTTCAAAATTACCTACCGTTTCTTGTTTTTGATGTTTAGTTTTGGTTCAGTGTTTGGGTTTGTTAGGGTTGGTTGGGGATCCGGTTTCGGATCGTTCACTTTCGTTGATTGTTTGCTTCTTTGATTGTATTGATGATGGATTTAGATCTTATATAAAACTACCAAACAAGAAAGATAGTGTTATGGTTTGATGAGGGCCCATAAGAGTTGATTCGTTATCATATAAAATAAGTGTTATTGAGTTGAAAATGTGTTAAAACTTTCCCAAAAGGTTAATGCCTTTTCATTTTGTCCTTTTCACGATAGAAGACAGATTTAGGAATGGTTCATTTAAAGTACTAGTCTTTTCAGAAGATTGTGATCTCTATTGTTGTTGACTAGTATTAAATTATTAATGGTTGTCTGAGGTAAGAATCAATTCTACAAATGAGTTGTCCAAGCTTAACATCTTCAACACTAACACCTTTCTGCTCTATTTATTTACACCGTTTCTTGTTGTGATCCAATGGAGAACTTGTTCTTGTTGTTCTTTTTAGCTAGAAAAGATACCCGTTGAGAAATTACTTAAGGTGACAGGAGAATCAACTATGTCAAACCTTACAACTAATGGTTTTCATTCATTTTGCATTGTCGATGAATCAATTTCTGAAGATACTTTCTTCTTTGATGGTTTCAGATTTTTAAATTTATTCTGATTTTATGTAGCGTGGACATTTGAATTACGGCCAATCTCTAGTATTAAATCTCATTTGAGTTTTCATCACTGCTGAATGGTGCATAATGCAGATTCTGAACAGATATTTTCCCATGGAACTATAGGCCATAAGCCTGAGTGCAAGCCTACAGAATGCAATGAAAATGGTCTGGAATCGAGAAAACTTGAACCTCGGGATTCTGAAGGAGAATCAGGCTGGAATCTTCTGCAATTTCACAGATAGGCAAAGGTGATACGGATTAGTTGCAGCTTCTGTTGGCAGCTATGGAGCTTATTTGTCTGATGGATTAGAGTACATGCGAGCCAACCTCTTATTAAATTTGTACATTGATTCTATTGCTACCATTTCTGTGTGTATTAAGCAGCTATAAATCCTTTCTTTTATTTACGAAATATCTTTTGGAAGTTCTGCCCAAATTGGCAATCATGTTCTGCTGGGTGACAAAGCTTTACTCCTACGTCATAGCCTCTTGTTTCCTTCTCAAACATTGTCGATGTTCATCAAACACTTTAATTGATACCAAAATACAAATTTTAAGTTTTAGTATTTTCTTCTCATCAATTGAGACTATATTGATGAAAAGCATAGTTGAAACAAATAATGTTAGATTGACATAGAGACCTTGACCGTACAATTTGTTGAGTTTTATTTGTATAGCCTCTTAATACCCACATGGCAAAGCAAAACAAAAACCTTCATTTTTGTCATCATTTCTGACCTGTAGCTGCTGATAAAATATGTTAGGTATCACAGTCATTCTCCTTCATCCTCTTCCGCAGCAAGGTGATGCATCAGCAATTAGCTTTTTCAGCTTTACCTCCTTTAGAGGGCTCATGTAAAGAACCATAATCTTATTACACCTCTCTGGATTCCATCCAACATCACTGGCTTTGTTCTCCCAGTCTTGTGTCAACAACATCAATTTGAATCTTTTGATGCTTTTGACTCCCACTATTATAAGCTGTATTTCTCCTCCTGCATCGACAGGATTGCTTCTTCCAAGTCTCTGCACAGAAGTGTGGAGTCCACGACATGTCCTATTGTTTTGGCACAGCCAAGTATAGTAAAGTAAGAAGCTTGCTTCATGTAATCCTTCTCTATGTCTGAACTAGGTAACGCACCAGTATCAAGTTTAAAATGTAATGCTAAAGAAGTGCAAACTGGCTTTAATTGACCCATTTGCAAAGATTATAGCACCTTTCAATATAGATTCATCCCACATTGCATAAAGATAACAGAATAGTTGTAGGCAATACGATAATCCAACAAAAGATTAGAGGCAAAAGAAAAAGAAACAGTGGTTATTGTGTAAAATGTAAAAGAGATAATGCTGTAGTCATATAGCTCCTATTCATGGCCTATTCTACTAGGAAAAAGAAGCTATCGGTTTGATATACGCGTAATCCCACACTTTGTCACTGTATGCTCTATCACTTCTTAATCAAATAACAGTTTCAACTTCAATTTGTTAACTTAAAATAATCGAATAAAACAGAAGCTTGCGTGATATTGAAAAGGCCACAAATTAGAACAATATATGGGTTTGCCTAATCACAGACGAACTCCAACGCAGAAAATGACCATACTCTTACAAAGTTTGCTCTTAAGAACTATTTCAACGGCCGCAAGGAATTCTGAGGTTGATAATAGAAAACCTGGTTTCTCAGTTCTGGTTCATTCAGAAGCAACTGGTTTCTAACATCACTGTAGATTCACTTCTCCCAAATCCAAGATGAGGCAGCTTCAGACTCAGGAAGGGAAGGCCATTAGAAGTTTTACCCCATCCCATCTCCCCAAGATTACACGTCGCACTCCAAGTATAAGCCTGCAAATACAAATTAAAGTCCAATTTCTGATTATTTCCCCTAAAACATTGTAACAGAAGAAGCCCAATTCTCCAAATTGAATGTTTTAGTTCTTTTAATGAGACAGTGTTCGAACTCTCACGATTTACTTTCGCAAATTGGGCAGCAGAAAATACTGAAAAGAACGTTAAGTTGAACCGGATAATGAGAAGATCTTCTCGTCGAATCCTCTTTAATTTTACCTTCTAATATAATAATATCGAAACAGAGCGCAGTTCGGAGAGAGATGATTGAAGATTTTAGAAGCAAGAACGGTAGGGGATTAGAGGACGACGTCTATCCAGCCACCTCGACTGACAACAACAAAGATTAGACCCAGGATATTTTGCCAAACCTAATGCAACTATTAATCTTTTGGGCATACTGTCATTCTTGAAATGTCTCTGATAAGAGGTTTGTTACTCATCATGTACTAGGCTTAGATTGGTGATCAGAATTCGCCACATATATTCTCTTCGATGATGCTAATTACTTATACACCAATAATTATCTAAAATCAAATTCTGTAATATGCATGCATTCAAATAAAATAATAACAAAATTTTAAAAGATTATTTATTTATAAATGATAAATTAAGAAATAACGAATACATATATAAAAATTAAATATAACAACAAAAGGAAAGATATTTTTAAATTAAGAAGAATTTAACATAATCCATACTGGTGGAGGCCATATCGATTGATTAGATGTATAATCCTCAAATCTATAAATATCTTTCTCCACCATATCGTAAATACCAAAATCGTATCCACCTCTAACATCTTCTTCCGAAAAATCAAAAGATTATCTGTAAAATAGATTTTATTTCCTCTCCATCCTGATGGTAAATTAACGATGATACAGAGAATGAGCTATTTAATCCCACAAATACCAACCCACCTCCGATTTCTGACAACTCTGACCATGATTTATCACTTCTATGCAACTTGTAGACATTAAAGTATCGAGTTATTTGTCTTTGTTGTGTTTCGTCCCGTTTTAACCTCCGTAGTATCAATAAAATTTGACCGGAATGCTCTACCAAATATGACCAAAAATACCCGTATCTACCTTTTGGGAATGGTATAACCTCTTTGAGTTTTGGTATCCAAGAACTAACATCAAAAATTGAAAGACTCATCCCACTGCTAAAACCATATAATTCGTCCTTATGAAAAATAATATCGTCGTAATTTGTTCCATCATCTATATTAATCCATTATGTATCTCCCATCCTGCAAAATGCCAATTTAGAGTACTGATCGTATATCGAAGCAGCTATGTAGTTATTTGAACTCGGATGAGAAGATAAAATAACCCTATGCAATCTATAATAATTAGCATCAGAAGAAGATCCTGTTAAAATTTTTTGTCCACGAAAATCCCAATATGTGAGGTCTTCGTCTTCTCTGGTGATATCTTACAACATCGTGGAACTTGTGTCTTGGTGGAAGCTGCACTTGAGCTTTTGTAATGGGATTTATGAGATTAATCGTAGTAGATATACGATCAACTACAACGAGGCAACCATGTGATGATCCTTTAAATAGTTTCCCCTTGGCTTCTTCCAGATCAATATTGTAAACCTTATTGTTTAGTAAATTAAGCAATCCATAGGATGATGAGACAGTATTGGATTTATAATTTGGTACCACCAACCATGGTATTTCGTTATGATTAGGTATCTCAGCCATAGATTGCCAGATTTTGCAAACACAAGAAAAACGTAATTTATCGGCACACGACAATCTCATCTTCAATAATGTCCAATAACTCCGTAGAAGATTTGACCAACATCTACTTGTCTTCTTCATAACTTTCTACGACCAAAAGAAAAAGAAGAAGGAAAAAGCAGAAAATTATAATTTCTATGATTTAGAAACCAATGAAATCATGCTAATAAAATAGAATAAACATACCTTTGGTTGTAGCCGAGCTTAGTAAAAATTATAATTGAGAAAAAGAACTTCAACTACATATCTTCAATTATTGGATGATTGTTTGAAAACAATAACATTAAGTTACGTGCTCTAGTTTTTTTTATATTGAACAATGAGTTAGAAGTCTTCTTGTATATTAAGTCTAATTGTGAAATGATAGTTTAATTTAAATTAGGAAATCAAGTTGATTCATAGTTAATTTGTGAAAATATAATCCAACTTAAACTAGAAAATCTGAATTGATCAATATTTAATTTTAAAAGATAGTCTAACTCAAATTAAGAAATTAAAACTCATTAGTATTCAATTAGTTGTAGTTGAGCTTAGTAAAATTATAATTGAGAACAAAGAACCTCAACTATTATTTAATTGTTTGAAAACAATAACATTATGTGTTCTAGTTCCTTTTATATTGAACATTGAATTAGAAGTCTTCTTCTATTTTAACTATAATTATGAAAGATAATTGAACTTAAATTAAGAAATTGAAATTGATTCGTAGTTAATTTGTGTAAAAAATAGTCCAACTTAAATTAAGAAATCAATCAATATTTAAATTTAAGAGATTAGTCCAACTAAAATAAAGAAATTAAAATTTATTAGCATTCAATTAGTTGTTTTCTTGTAGTAGTCATTTTCTTCTCTTTATTAACTTCAATCTTATATACAACTCAACAAGCAAGCCAGAGACCTTTTTCTTTTTTTTTCTTTCTCAAGGCAATATGAATGGCGTATAATACAAATGGGTAGAAGGAAAGTACTTTGTTGTAATTATCAAAATCTGAATATTGATAATGCAGTATCTGTAGTTTAATTTAATAAGAGAAAGAAAATATTAAATATATGAACTCAAACAAGATCAAATATCATCAATATAATATGTCGATCCGAAATCAACATATTCAACTCGAGTTGAATGGAATGGATCTCGAGGTATGTTCGTTTTCTAATTTTGAACTTTGATTTTCAATATGAATGAAGAGCATCAATTTAATTTTAACACTAAAAATATATTCAATTGAACTTGACTTGAAGTCAATTGGGCTTGAGCTTAGGTTTTCAACCATTGATCAATCAAACAAAAGCAAATCCAAAATAATAAAGCTTTAAGTCTGATAAGTAACAACCATGAAACCCTTTTTAATTTCTTATATCACGCTTTGACACACCCAAGCAGAAAAGCGTAACAAAGTAGATAGTAAATGCAAAGATAAAAAGGGTAGCAGTCGACAATGTTGACAAACGCATCATCCAGAACAACTTCTATATATATTTTAAAAAAAACAAGTTGATGGATCTACGAGACGAAAAGACAGGGAGTAGAGTTATTCTACAAGGATAGCACATGGCCTTCTAGTTTGTCAAGTTCAAAGTTCAAATTGACACCCATGGCAAATTAGCCTATAACCAACAAGATCAACAACTAAAATTCAGATTTAACAGTAGTATGAAACAAGAAAAAATACAGAAAAGTACCTCATCAATCCTCGTGGATTTCGGGATAAGAACAATGCTCTCAACAAGAACTTTACAAATTTCAGCACAAGAGAATTCAGGAAGTATGTTATTAAAGACTGCAGACGAATATAGACAATAGCAATTATCGGCCCTGTTCTTCCAGCTCTTCCTGCATGTTGAGCAGCAGATGCCTTGCTAATCCACAATTTCTGTCCTTTTGAGAAATGTAAAATTACAGGAAATTGTCTGGTAGGAACTTTAGTTACAGGGGAGACTTTGAAACAACTTTCTTCCAGAAACAAAATCTTCCACCCGCAAGGTGGTAAGTCTTAGAGGAAATACCCTCCTTCAGGATCATCTTTGCATGGAGCAACATATTATGTCTAATAAGTACAAATAAGAAAGCAAAAAGAACATAATATTGTCCAAAGTGTAAAATTTATTTGAAAGATTACCTGATGGAGACAAATCACACGAAAAAGCATTCTGATAAATATGTCAGTATTCAAGCTTCTTTCATGGGCCTCATCCAAGACTATGACTGAATACCGCCTCAATAGAATGTCATCCTGCATAAAATAAAGAGTTTATTCACCCAACTAGGAATGGTTCAAAACTAGATGAAGAAACAGCAGGGAATACCAACAATACACAGTAAAGGCAAGAGAAATTTCAGTATGTTGGAAACTGAAGCGGAACTTAATGCTGGATCCTACAATACTATGTTATTTCCTATGTTTGTTTATTCAAGGCATTACATGTCGAAAATATTTTGTTTATTATACTTTCCAGAAACCAAGTATGGTTTGAATTGGTCAAATGCTAGGCCCGAACCAAATATAACGACTAGGGCGATCGTCCATCGCTCAAGGATTGATCTCACACCCATCGGTTATGCTGTGCCCAGCCCAATCCACACGTCCATGGCCCACTTGCGGTGGAAGTCTCCCAAGCATATGTAAAGACTTAAACCTAGCATCTGCTTCCTATATAAGGTATAACTTGGCCATAACAGAGGTATGTGATCATAACCTTAGTCTTCTCTATTCACAGCGATCCTACCCTCACAAAAAAGACTAACTTGAATGTCGGAGGGGCTTATCGGGAAATAACCCCCGACGTGCCTTCCTTGTTTTGCAGGAACCTTCAAGCCAGAACACTCGTAAGAAGCAATCAACTCCATGGATCCAAACGGCAACGTGCAGTTTCGCCAAAACCAGCCTGAACCAATTGGCGCCAAATGGTGGGCCGACATCGAGGCACCACGTCCGTAAACATGCGAGATCATTCAGCGGCAAAGAATAACCTGGCGTTACGGATGGGTCCGCGAGTTACTCGCCACCCTACGCCAACATACCATGCTTCAAGACGCGATCTTTCTGATCCGGATGATCAACCGCAACCTCCAAACCTAGGACAAGAAGAGAACAGAGCGTAGCCTTAGAAGATAACGCTGGAACCAACATGCGCTCGAATTTCAAAGACCTCTCGGATCTGAGATCCTCCTACGCTGTGCATACCTTCCTCACCCAAAATGATCGAGGAAGCGCCTTATATGTTGATTCCCAGTTTTGTAGTCTCGGTAAGACAACAAAGAAATTGTTCAGCACGGCATATTAGTATGACAACCGATCGGCACCCTGCGGAAGCCCTAGAAAAAATCGTGGACGATCGGATCAATGCAGCCATGAATTTCTGCTAGGATCGTCCAACAGCTCAATATAGCTCTCCCTTTATTCCGGCGATCTTGGATAGCCTCCCAGCGGTTGGCACCAAAATACCGACGCCTGAAAAATATACCGGAAAGATCGATCCCTTGGACTATCTACAACACTTCCAGTCGATGATGAACTTACACTGCGTTGCAGACGCCATTCAGTGCAAGGCTTTCTGTACGGCCTTTCAAGAGGGAGCTCGACGATGGTTCAATAATTTACCTCCGAGCTGTATCACCTGCTTTGAAGATTTTAGGTCGCTTTTCCTCAATCAATTCGCCACAAGTAAGCTTAATTACGAAAACCGCACTAGAAGTGATGCAATCAACCAAGGAAGGAACGAAGTTTGCGGGAGTTCATCACTCGCTCAATAATGAAGCGATCGAAGTCCCAGACCACTTGCTCGTCCATGTTGGCGGCACTTATGAACACCACTGGGATGAGGAGTTCAAAAGTTATTGGCCCTCGATTAGCCCCGATCCATCCAGAAATAAGAACAGGGGCAAATAAGTACATTCAGCTCGAAGAATCTTGAAAATACTGGCGTAGGCGGATGATCGTTAAGCCAAATGACAGAGCGGATGGTTCACACAAGCGACAAAAGGGCGGTCGAGTTTGGAAAACCAACCGATCGACAGAACATCGACGAGAGTTCACCCTACTCAATGCAGACGATATCGAAATCTTGGCGGTATGAGGCGGATGGGGAACCTCTCAAGAACCCAATAAATGAAAACTTCCTCGAGGATAGGGACCGGATTTATATTGTCGTTTCCACAAAGACATCGGTCATGACCGAAGATTCTTGGCGGTTGACAAGAGAAATTGAATTTCTTATCCGAAAGGGAAGGCTAAGTCGATTATGAAGCCGGACAAAATGCCGACCGAGATAACGAGCGATAAGACCATCGGCCGGACAACGGTGACGATCTTGGAGGTGAAACGATAGGAATGATGGGGAGGCGTAATGTGAATCGACGATCGACGCGAAGCGAGGAACGATCCAGGCAAGAGGTGGCGAGAATTTGGACGGCGGGATGACCGACCGGTTAGGGTCATCAATATGATATTTGGTGGAAATGCAACAGGAGATCCACATGAGTAAAAAAAGAGGTATGTCGGGCGGGTCGGCAAAGACTTCGTTGACCAAAAGAAAGAGGTAGAACGATGGGATGATATCGTTCGAGTCTGACCTTGATGGTGTAAGTTGTCCCGTGATGATGCGCTCGTAATAAATCCCGAACATTGGCGGCAACGAAGTGAAGCGGGTAATGATTGATACTGGTCGACTGTTGTATTATGATGCCTTCTGCGGATGGAGGTACCGGAGGATCGACTACTACCTATAGAAGTACCTATCAAAGGGGTGGCTGAGTGTCGGCCTACCGTTTGCAGGGTCTATTTGAAAGTGAAGTTGGACAAAAGCCGTGTCAAATAGAGGAAGGACGTTGAGTTCCTAGTTGTGATGTTTCAAAGGGCATACAATCGATAATTGGACGAGCTACTCAAACGCCCTCGGCGATTGTCTCCACCTACTACTAAGAATGAAATTCCCAGCGCCTTATGGAATCGATATTGTCGAGAATTGATGAAGAGAGAATCGCTAGGGAATGTTACTTAGCGGAAACAAAACATTAGAGCTGGTGGTGGTATTGGCGAGCTCTCTTGACATGAGAGCTGATGAAGAAACAGAAAGGATGAACCCCGTGGAAGAAACGCAGCGGGGCGTATTGGATGAAGCAGACCACTCCAAGTTTACAAATCTTGGTTACGAGCTTGAGAAAGGCTTAGTTAGAGAAATCACGGATTGCTTGATAGAAAAAAGATCGGTCTTCGCCTGGGTACCGAGCGACATGCCGGGCATCTCCCGATCGGTCACATCGCACTCTCTCGGCATTCGAAAAGATTGCAAGCCAGTTAGACAAAAGAAGCGATAGCACGGCAAGGAGCAACAGAGGTGATCGAGAAAGAAAGTAGAAAACTACTTGATGCGGGTTCATCAAGGAATGCTTGGCGTAATACCGGTCGATCGAGTTGGATGGAACCGATCGGGCGGTACCTCTGGAGGAACACAACCGAAAGAAACATTGGAGGTCAAGAAACCGAGAGTAAAGGCGGCGAATATCACGGTCATTAATGGCACTCTGGCGATCTTATAGTGACCACCGCTACGATGCTTGGCGAAGAGGCAGAGCAAGCAATGGCGAAGTCCACGAAGAATGTGTGGAAACCACGTAGGAGGCGAATGTTGGCTCCGCGGTGATTAGGCGAGGGGTATTCGGCCGACAATAAGAAAAGATTGTCGGGAAAAAGTCGACGGTGTGAGGCTTGCGGAAAAATGATAGCCTGTCTCACCAACCTAGCCGAGAGGATGAAAATCGTGAGTCATCCTATCCCTTTTTGCTCGATGGGAATGGATATCTTGGGACCTTTCCTCTCGGTCTGGACAGAAGAAGTTCTTGATAGTGGCGTTGGAATACTTCACCAAATGGGTAGAAGCGAAGCGGTCGCTACAATTACTGAAAGCGAAGGTGGAGAATTTCATAAAGAAAAATATACTAAGTCGCTCGAGATGCCTATGGTGTTGGTTTTGGGACAGCGATTCGGTAGTTCGATAACGATAAGTTTAGAGATTTCTGCGACGAATAAAGATAAGGCTACTGATTGACGGTAGCTCACCCCAAAGCAATGGCCTCGAGAACACTAACAAAAGATAATGAATGTTCTCGAAGCGCTAGGACGGACAAAAGACTTGGGTGGAAGAATTGGACAAAGTATTATGGGCATACGAACCACGCCAAATGGGACCACTGAAACACCTTCAGGATGACCTTTGGAATAGAAGCCCTAGTTTTAGTAGAAGTGGTGTTGCCTGATCAAAGATTGTCGAGCTATGAAGAAGAATCGGAATAATGAAGCCCGCTGAGCAGAACTAGTGCTTCTCAATGAAGACAGGGATAGGGCAGCCGCTCGTTCGGAAGCCATCAGGCAAAAAGCAACAAAGTTTAATAACATAAGGGTAAAGTTGAGAGAAGTAAAGGTCGGCGAATCGTCCCGCGAAAGGCCGAGGCTAATGGAAATATCTGGAAAGCTCGGACGCGCGTGGGAAGGACCTATCGGTGATCAAGCAAGCCGGACATGGCTCCTACATCTTACGATGTGAGCGGGAAGATTCTATCGAGGCCTGGAACTCCCAAAACACGAAGGCGTTTACGGTAGATAAGTTTTATTTTAGTTAATCTTTGTTTATTCTTTTTTTGTACACAACCTGTGGGTACCTTTTTCCCCACCGGTCGGGTTTTTTAACCCACGCCCAAATTATCATCAATAAAGGGTTTTCAAATTTCTCGGTGAAGGAATTCCATTAAATTTGGCAAAGAGAAAAATCCCACCGACTACAGGATCGACTAGGTTGCCAAGACAAGATCCTTGGAATCATCGATCGACTTCAACATCACTCGACCGGGTAGCCAAGACAAGATCCTTGGGACCACTCGGCCTCGACCACGAATCGACCAGGTTGCCAAGACAAGATCCTTGGAACTATCAATCGACTTCGACATCGCTCGGTACCGGGTCGCTAAGACAAGATCGCCTGGGACGCGTGACTCGGCCCTCGACTACTGATCGACCAGGTTGCGAAGACGAGATCATTGGAACCATCGATCGACTTCGACATCGCTCGGCCAGTCGCCAAGACAAGATCCTGGGACCACGGCTCGGCCTCGACTACGGTGCGACCGGTTGCCAAGACAAGATCCTGGAACCATCGATCGACTTCGACATCGCTCGGTTCGGTCGCCAAGACAAGATCCTGGGACCACGCGCTCGGCCGACTACGAGATCGACCAGTTGCCAAGACAAGATCCTTGGAACCATCAATCGACTTCGACATCGCTCGGTCGGTCGCCGAATAAGATCCTTGGACCACGGCTGGTCTCGATTATAGATCGATCGAGGTTGCCAGACAAGATCCTGGAACCATCGATGCGACTTGACATCGCTTCACCAGGTGCCAAGACAAGATCCGGGACCATAGCTGACCTCGACTACAGATCGACTAGGTTGCAAGCACAAGATCCTCGGAACCATCGATCGACTTCTACATCGCCGGTGGGTCGCCAAGACAAGATCCTTGGTTCGACCATGGCGACTTTATCAAATCCTCTTATCAATCGAAAACAAAACAAAACAAACGGAAACAACATCGAAATAATGGAGGGTCAAAATAAGAACTTCATTTCTTTAAGTCCATCCCACCTGGCTTGACCAGGTGAGCTTTAAAATCAGCGAAGGAAGTATGAATAGCGGCGGAGAAGCCTCGAAATTTGGGAGCAAGAGAAGCCTCGGAGGTCGGCGGATGCCGGAGAAGCCTCGAAGTGGGCGAAACAATCGGGCCGAGGCGAGAACGAGGGAGCGATCGGAGGAATATCCTCTTGAAAGCTCGTCCGACTCACTCGAGCTAAGGTCCAGCTTTTCATCCGAATCATTCGCTCTCCCTCGCCCTCTCCACCATTTCCTCCAAAGAAAGGCAGAGGCGGGGGCATTGGCTCAGTACTCCTCAAATGAAGGACACTCCACCCGCCGAGAACGTGAACTTCATGGCACTTCCTCGGGACAAGAGGGTTAAGTCGCAAGCAAACTCTAAGCACTCATCATAGGAACCGCTTTTCCACCGCTTGATTGCCTCGAGCACTTTGCTCTTTGATGGAGCATCGCAACTCTCTCAATGTATCCTTGATCCTTGGATGACCCTCCACCATTGCATGATGACCTCCCGAGGAACTTTCTTTAAGCTCCCTCTCGACTCCATTTTCCCCTGCAAGACCTCACACTCTTTCGCAAGCTCGCCTTCAACGCCTGCCATTTTCTCCTCCTCCTCCACAATCGAGTCGAAGCCAAAGCGTTTTCTCCTCCTCCCCTATAGCAGAGCCGAGCTTTGAAAACATTTCTCTCCTCCTCAAAACTTCCTCCTCTTCCAAAGAAGAAAGTCGAATGAAAACATCCTTCTCTTCTCGCCTTAGAGAGTTCTCGGCCCAAAGTGTTCACCACTCAAGGAGGTCATGCATCTCCCGTCCGGCCCGGTGAACGGTCTCGATGAAGCCGATTCGATGCGTCAATGCATTGAGGGCAGCGGCTCCACGCCGCAGTACCCAGACGATCGGGCAGCTGACTCGTGGCTCAGCGAGTTAATGTGCTCGCCATCGCGAGAACGATCTTCTCAACA